>VKOC01026222.1:0-31148 GCA_009364415.1 Spea multiplicata
AGTAGAAGTCCTTAAAAGGCACCTTTACATTCTACCCTATTTTTATTCTACTTTGTGGGCAAAAAAGTTTTTTAATTAATATTTCTAGTATAAGGGGGAACGAGGTGTTTGGGCACCTATTTTTTTTTTATTATTATTTTCTAGGCTTTTTTTACATCATGATGATAATCACTGGAGTCTTTATTATGTTTACATTTTATCTTTTTTTTTTAACTATTCTTTATTTTTAATATTTTGTTTGCGCATTTATATATATATTGTCCATTTTTTGTCTCTGGATAATTACGTTTCTGGTGTAAGTATTAAAAAGGCACTAAAGCCAACAGATTTGGGTGAATGAGATTCTATGTCAGGTAGGTGACAAGTAAGGTCCCACTTTGGTGTCGTGAATTTCTTGTGCCAGCTTTCTAATTAGGGGAAAAAAGTGAGTACCTACTTACATGAGACGTGATCGGGCATGAAACATATTTCCAGAGTACATACCAGGAGGGTGTAATAATAGTGTGAGGAATTAGTACTGAATGTTCTTAACAGTTATACCTGCCGGGCGCCATTGCAATATTCACCCTAACAAACTCAAATGGGAGCAGACTCCACAGCAACATTAATGGGGAATGAGCTGAACTCAACTGGAACTAATCACGTGAACGACCATGGTAGTCATCAAACGCCAAATTAATTTAGTGAGCAGAGCTCCATTTCTATGCTAATACGTATTTAAATGACCTAATGCATTGTGTATTAATTATATGACCTGAAAGCACCTGTATAAAATGTGGTTCATAGATACGAAGTGAAATGACATCATAAGAAGGTTAAACCTCTATTACCTTCAACACTCAAGAACAGATTCAAATGAAATCACAAGATTTAAATTAGAACAAAAAATAGTACATTGAACGTGAAGGAAAAAACCTTTATGGCAATTACAGGGGAAAAATCCTTCCAGACCCTACAACTAACCCACAACCTGATCCTAAACCTAACGATCCAGAGGAAGGCAAATAATGCAACTTCTATTGTTTGACTGATATGACTGATATGGTGGATTCAGCTCTCCAGGAGTTCTATATGGCCCTAGGCCTCCCTATATAAACCTATAGACTACATAGCATTGGATAAGTAAATATCTAACAATGTCCGGCCCCCAGATTCGGCTTTCTTATTTTGTGACTTTGTATATTACAAAAGCAACAATGTTTAGATTTGATCAGACTTATTTTATATGCCTATTTTCCATGTGTTCCATATTACCAGTAATTCAATTTTATAATGCTAGCCGTATACTCTGTCTAAAATAACCAGCGTAATTTATATACAGGGATAGAGGGTCAATTGTTTCCTAATTTGTTATATATACAGTATCTCACAAAAGTGAGTACAGCTCTCACATTTTTTTAAATATTTTATTATATCTTTTCATGTGACAACACTAAAGAAATGACACTCTGCTACAGTGTAAAGTAGTGAGTGTACAGCCTGTAAATTTTCTGGTCCCTCAAAATAACTCAACGCACAGCCATTAATGTCTAAACCTCGGCAACAAAAGTGAGTACACCCCAAAGTGGAAATGTCTAAATTGGGCCCAATTAACCATTTCCCCTGCCCGGTGTCATGTGACCCGTTAAGTGTTAAAAGGTCTCAGGTGTGAATGGGGAGCAGGTGTGTTAAATTTGGTGTTATCGCTCTCACACTCTCTCATTCTGGTTACTGGAAGTTCAACATGGCACCTCATGGCAAAGAACTCTCTGAGGATCTGAAAAAAGTAATTGTTGCTCTATATAAAGATGGCCTACGCTATAAGAAGATTGCCAAGACCCTTAAACTGAACTGCAGCATGGTTGGCAAAACCATACAGCGGTTTCACAAGACAGGTTTCACTCAGAAGAGGCCTCGCCATGGTCGACCAAAGAAGTTGCGTACACGTGCTTATCGTCAAATCCAGGGGTTGTCTTTGGGAAATAGACGTATGCGTGCTGCCAGCATTGCTGCAGAGATTCAAGGGGAGGGGGTCAGTCTGTCAGTGCAGACCATACGCCGCACACTGCATCAAATTGGTCTGCATGGAATCCCAGAAGGGTTTGCTGAAGACAAGCAGACTAAGGACGTGGATTACTGGAACCATGTCCTGTGGTTCGATGAGACCAAGATAAACTTTATTTGGTTCAGATGGTGTCAAGCGTGTGTGGCGGCAACCAGGTGAGGAGTACAAAGACAAATTTGTCTTGCCTACAGTCAAGCATGTTTGTGGGAGTGTCATGGTCTGGGCCAGCACGGGTGCTGCCGGCACTGGGGAGCTACAGTTCATTGAAGGAACCATGAATGCCAACATGTACTGTCACATAGCGAAGCAGAGCATGATCTCCTCCCTTCGGAGACTGGGCCGCAGTATTCCAAAATGATGATAACCCCAAACACACCGACCATTGCCTAGCTAAAGAAGCTGAGGGTAAAGATGATGGACTGGCCAAGCATGTCTCCAGACCTAAACCCTATTGAGCATCTGTGGGCATCCTCAAACGGAAGGTGGGGGATCTCAAGGTCTCTTACATCCACCAGCTCCGTGATGTCGTCATGGAGGAGTGGAAGAGGACTCCAGCTCTGGTGAACTCCATGCCCAAGAGGGTATATATATACATATATATAATCTTTTTTACATTACATGTGTACTGAACAACTTACCTATCATCACATCCTTAAATTCAGTGTCGAAATGCAACTACATTCCTTTCCTACCAAAAATTCGATTTTGCATGTATAGATTCTATTATACTAAAAATTAATATGGTACATTACAATAAGAATTGTTGACCCTTCAAATATTTGTTGTTATGAGTAAATGCCAGAGCTAGCCAATGAAACGCAAATTGTATACCCTCCATACACAACGATCAGCCATTACATTCTGAGTACCAACAGGTGAAGTGAAAAACACTGATAGTCAGTGGGATATATTAGGCAGCAAGTAAACATTTTCGTCCTCAAAGTTGATGTGTTAGAAGCAGGAAAAATGGGCAAGAGTAAGGATCCGAGCTTCTTTGACAAGGGCTAAATTGTGATGGCGAGATGACACAGCATCTCCAAAAAATCTCTTGTGGGGTGTTCCCATTCTGCAGTGGTCAGTACCTATCAAAAGCAGTCCAAGGAAGGAAAATCAGTGAACCAGTGACAGGGTCATGGGTGGCCAAGGGTCATTGATGCACGTGGGGGGCGAAGGCTGGCCTGTGTGGTCAAATCCAACAGACGAGCTACTGTAGCTCGAATTGCTGAAAAAGTTCATGCTGGTTCTGACAGAAATGTGTCAGAACACACAGTGCATCGCAGTTTGTTGTGTATGGGGGAGTGCAGACCAGTCAGGGAGCCCATGCTGACCCCTGTCCACTGGCGAAGGTGCCTACAATGGGCATGTGAGCAAAAGAACTGGTCTGATGAATCATGTTTTCTTTTACATCACGTGGATGGCCAGGTGTGTTGGCACCAGGATGCATCCATGGAGGTCCCACCTCGCAACTTACAGGACTTAAAAGATCTGCTGCTAACATCTCGGTGCCGGATACCACAGCTCACCTTCAGAGGTCTAGTGGAGTCCATGCCTCGACGCAAAAGGGGGACCTACACAATATTAGGCAGGTGGTCATAATGTTATCGCTGATCAGTGTATATTGATAAAGATTATTGTTGAATGAAATATACTTGTTAACCCCGTAACTGTAACCAAAGCCTTTAAAATCCCATGCTGTAATTTACATATACTGAGTGCCCGGTTCAGACATTATTACCTACTATAGCTGCAAACAGTCCAGCATTTCATATGCAAGACCCCAATCCTCCATCGTGACCCTGAAACTCCTGACAGCTCTGTGATAAGTAGCACCAATTGTTGGACCATTTGCATCCCGGAGTTTGCTCATAGCCCACCTCTTGTGCCCCCAAATGATCACCTAATACACGGCATCACTGCCAGAGGTCTCGTCTTGCTGGTCATACAGCTATCCCTGCAGGCCGCTACCCCTCACTCCCAGCACTCTGAGTCTGAGCATGAGAAAGCGCGGAGGTGGTGTGTGTGCGCGAGCATGTGTAAGCATGTTAGCATGTTACCGTGTATGAATAACACTGTGTCTGTGTGTAAGAGGAGCTTAGGGACCCCTGGCCTAAATCTGAAAGAGGGACCCGGCCATTGTTTGTTATGCCACTAAAGAGAGATGAACGACATCTAGCCCATTGAACAGTGGTGATACATCGCACAAACAGGCCCAGGGGCCGTCACCAGCTGCCGCAGAGACAATGGACCGGCCCCGGTTCCGCGCCGTACAGACGCTGGACCGGCCCCGGTTGACCAATGCATTGTAGTAGAGGAAGCAGAGTCTGGTCAGGGAAATTCTTCATGGAATCTGACCCTTCAAATGCACGTTAAAGTCGGTGTGCGGAAGCTGCGTCTAATCCCCTGATAATACTAACTGCTCCTGCTTTTAAGTCAGCTGTAAAGCGAACCCCCGCACTCCGCATTGCCGGGCAGGTAGAGAGCGGCAGCTGCCGTTTGCTCTGCTGCACTTGGCGTCGTCCCTCTGGCCAGAGAGAGCGCTGCGCCTGGTCGGTTCGCCGAGCCCCGAGCTCTCCGTGCGGCTGCTCCCGCGGTGGGGGGAGGAGTGGCGGAGGCCCGGCCCCCGGTGACTCTGTGCATGTGAGTGGTAGGAGTGGTGCTGAGCTGCTCGGGAGAGACGGGCGGTGTCAGTGAGCAGCAGCAGCGCGCAGAGGCTGCCATTCCCAGGCCCGGACATCCTGCAGCTGATGGCTGATGGTCCCGCCAAGCTGCCCTGACAGCCCTTCGCTTCGCCGTCTCTTTCCCGTGTTCGGGGTTTCAGCTGCACAGGCAGGGGCAGGAGGAGGAGCTGGGCCATGACCGTGGAGCAAAATGTCCTGCAGCAAAACTCCCAGAAGGTAACAGGCGCCGTGCACCGCCCTGTGGGCTCAGTGCCCCGTGCACCCCCTCCGCTTATCCCAGGGTACCCGTGCTGTTACCCCTCCTCCCCCCGGGGTGCCCGTTGCAGTCACTTGTGTTCCCCGTGTGTCTAGCATACACTAGTTGTATCCCCTGCGTCCCACCCATGCACACACGTCCGCCCCCCCGCCGTGCAGCCGCTTCACCGGTCGTGCAGTTGGGTGTGATCTGCTCCGCAGGCCCCGGTGATGACCGATATTCATTGGCTTTGGTGCAAATGCGTTAGGAATGTGACTTAATTCCCCCTCTGGCTGAGCATGTTGGGAGCTGCCGGGGTGTTTCTACCGTAGTACCTCGGGCGGATATACACGTTTCGGGGGATGAGGAGCCGAGCGTGTTGGGGTATTTGCCGTGGCCTATGCGCGTTCTGCATGGCTGGGTCCTGGGAGGGCTGCCAAGCACAGCTTGTGGCCGGGGAGGTCACGCTCCAGCCGGCTGCTTTGTGTACTAGAGCTCCTGGTCTTGAAGCCTAATCCTGGAGCGGAGGGGGTGGGGCGGCCCTGTCACTCCCTGGCTTCTCCCAAATTGGTGATTGTGGAGCTGGGTGGCGGATATTATAGTCCATCGCTACAGGATTTGCATGAATGCAGCAAGCAAACCGCATTACCTGGCACAGGACACTGTAGCCGAGGGGTTCCGTCTTGGGGTTCCCCCAGTTCCGGCTTGGGTTCCTCCGGCTTGGGTTCACCTTTCCCCGGGTGCTGGGCCGTAGCGCTTGTGATTGTTACCGGGCATCTTATAATCCGGCACTCGCTGTTAAGCTGATTTACAAACAATGTGGAACATCTTCAACAAACACATTTACATAAAACAAAGATTCTGACGGCGGGGAAGAACCGTTCGGCCCGTCTGGTCTGCCCGTTTTCCCTGATTTAAAGACTCGAACCTTAATCATTCACGTTATCCCTTCCTCTATCAGTCTCTACCACTGATGGGAGGCTGTTCCACTTATCTACCACCCTCTCTGTAAAGTAAAACTTTCTTACGTTGCGTATCAGCCTCTGATCCTCTAGTTTTAGGTTGTGGCTTCTTGTTCTAACATATTTCCTCTGTAACCCCCCCGATGCTTTGTGAAATCCCATTCGTATTTAAATGTTTCAGTTGAAAATGATGTATTTTTTATGCGTAATGATGTCATCTTGGTGAAAAGACTGGATATAATCATTCTTGTCGTGCTTGAGTAAGCAGTAAACGGTTAACCGGCTCGGTGTAGAACGTGTTGTGGGTTACTCTTTGCTGCTCATACGATGGTTGTATGAATGATCAGACGTTGTAATATGGTGATTGTGCTTAACCCCTTGTGCTCACATGATATGTTTCCATTTTCCATGGTGATTATTATAGACGGTAGTCGCGTGGCACACGGACAAGACACTGATGTTGCCATAGCAGAAGAGAAAAAAACCTTTCTGAAAGTATCAACTTTTTATATTTTTCCGTTTTTCTCTTTTTCTTTCTGTGGCTAATATGGTGCAATTCTATACGTCTACAACTTAATGAACATGCAATGTGTGTCTATCTGTGCGTGTGCGTGCCGGCTTCCCATCTTGCACTCTGGCTAATGCCTGATGGCCGACAGATACCCTAACAATCCGCTGCCCCAGCGGCCGGATAGACAGCTCGTATCCTGCTGTCGGCTTCGCCTCATAAAGGTCCAGGGCCGGTTTGTCATCGCCCGTCCGGCCCCGTATGCGTGCGCCCTTAATGCAGACGAGGCAAATACCACGAGCCCTGTGTCGCTGCTGATTTTTGGTAAATGTCCTTTTGCAGTTGGCGCTCTTGCACCGAAATACTTTTAGCCTCAAGGCCGGTCTCTGCAGACATCATCGATGTCCCCCACGGTGTAGGAGATTCTGTGCCGGCTCTGCGGCTGCTGTATACCCCGGCTGCGAATGGCCAATCTTTTCATTCATTGGTGTTCTCTGTCTCGGTTTGGATCTGGTAGCTTCTGTTCTGGTGGAAGGCAAACACCATTGTTTGTTTCTCTCCTTTATACCGTGTAGCAATCTGACCCAAGACATATATTTGGCCTCCTATAGGTACAGATTAGTGTCATGCGTTGTAAAGTAGCGTTTTATTTCATGCTGCTACATTTAATCTATTGTTGTTTAAAGCGTGTCTCGGGAGAGAGAAGTGTTCTTCGTCAAACTCTTTTCCCGAGCAGAAGAGACGAGGTAAATAACCAGATTTTGTCCAGTAACGACCCGATGACCTCTCCGTGCTGCGAATCGGTCAGATTGTGATGTCCTTTATCCAGCTTATAGTACTTGATATCACAGTGGAACCAAAAACGCTCACGGGGGGCTTAAAGGGGCAGTTTAATGTCTGACACCCCCACCATGTATCAATTATGTTTCATAATTAACGTAATAGTGTCTCGCTGATATAATGCGGCCCTCACAGTGATCTGCCGTTGGGCACATTTAATAAACAGCATTATCATTTGTTATGAGTTATTTGTAAGTCCCAAGTTTCTGCCAGAAGTTTCTGGCTACATTGTCGCATTCAAGCTGTTGGATGTTTTCTGGAGTCAAAAGGTAGCTCTAAAGCTGGTGTCCCAGGGATGAGGGCCAAAGAATATGAGTTCTCCAACACGATGGGAAGATTTCTGGTTCATGTCCTTCCGTTTCAGAGCACTGATGCTGGCCGTTGGCTGCCGATAAGCACCGTGGGGGGGGGGTTGTAGCTCAAGAGCTGGAGGGCTCCTTGTTGTCTTCCCCAGTCCCGGTGTTTAAACGATGGCTGACAGAAGCTGAAGGAGCTGGTGAAGAGCAAGTTCTTGGATTTGTTGGCTTTCTAATCATGTTTGTTAGTCCCGAACACGCTCTGTTTCGTTGTATTTACACGCGGTATTTGTTCCATGTTGTGTATAAATAATTTATAATTGCAATAACATTTTACATTTGGCCCGGAGTGTAAACTTTTCAATCTCTTATTTGCATTTTTAACCCCTTCCAAACGTTGATTGTACCACTAACCGTAGGAGTAATACTTTAACTAGTGTCAGGGGTGTTAGTGACTTCAAGGGACACTCCGCGGGGAGCCCTCTGGACAACGAAGGCACTTTGTACCGACATTTCAAACTGCTTATTCTCTACTTAGGGCAACAGGATCACTTTCCATGCTTGCGCATGCAGAAAGAGGGGTCTTGATAGAACCCCCAAAACACTTGCAGAGGCAGTGCTGGAAGTTCTGCCGAATCTCCCTACGCACATGCAAGAGGGACGCTGCGAAATTCAAGGGGGCTTCTAAGCTATGTTATTTTTTTGTTACACATTTTAAACATTTACAGCATTTTGAAAGACCAAAGATGGGCTCCGCTTCTCTCCCCGAGGAGCTGCGCTGTACAAGGACAGCATTTAAGAGCACTTCCCAAACATGCGCCGTAGTGCTCTCGGTGATCTCGGTGATGCACGCGGGGCCCGTTTGCTGCGGAACGTTTCTAGTTCTTGTGAAATGAAGCGTCGCCTTTGCTGCTGATTGAAGCTACCGTGGGAGGTGATGCTTTTTTAATCTCTTTATTCAAAATAAATAATTACTACTACTTGCATACATGTTTTGTGTTTTTTTTGTTGTTGTTGTACCCCCCCCAAAAAAAAGTAATTTCTTCTGCAGGAAATCGATGCCAGATGATATTCCATCTTGATTGGAGCGCTGGGACTTCTGTTGTCCGTTATTTTCCTGTAGGAAGTGTTCGAGGCAATAAATATTTACGTCTTCCATGTAACGCAGGGAGGGCCGAAACATCCCAGGCGCTTTCCAAATAGCGAACTTTCTGTGTCGAGGACGGAGCCTGTTAGGCGGTTCCTTGGCAGGAATACTTTATTTGTTCTCTGTATTTGTGTTTATTAACCTTTTTCTGACCACGTATCCCCAATAACACATTACAAGTACAGTTCATAATTAGCTATTTGGAACTTACTAACGTCTTCATCAGAATTTGGAACGGCCAGTAAAGTATACCAGTATCGCCAGAATGGGGAGTCCGTACATCGTGTAGAAACTCGGCAGCTTATGAGAACCCTTCGGTCCGTGTATTCTGCCCGTTGTGTCCTGCTGTGGAAACCTCAAACCTTATGTTCCTTGATAGCTTATTAAGTTAGGTTTAAGTTCAACCTTTGAAGTTGGTTGTCTTATGTTCAGGATAATCCCATTTGTGTTTTTTTTTTTATTCCCTTATTGTATTAACCTCTACCAAATTTACTGGGAGGCAGTTCCAATTATCTACCACCCTCTTAGCAAAGTAAAAGTTCTTTGTATGACATCGTTGTCTCTGACCCTCTAGTCTTAGACTCACCTCCTGTAAAATATACTCACAACTTGGAATACCGTATGTTGGCTTCCTTTGTTTTTGGGTCTTTCGCAGATTCTATCGGCGTTCCTGTGAGCTGGGTAAATGAATCTGGGCTATTAGACTGGCACATGTGCAAGCTCAGGGGGCACGCTTACAAACACCGAGTGCTTTTCCCTGGCAGCTGCGGTGATCGGGGAACTCGCGCAACAACGTAGGCAGTCGATGACGGCCAACTGAAAGGGTCTTGGCAGAGTTGACGGAAACCTGTTAGTGACTTAAATCTTTTAATGACCTTCTTGCTGTTCCCTATTAACTCTTCCTCCTGGTTCGTGCTGTACATTTTACCTTTCCCAGATTGTCACAGGTTGGATTGTGTTTGAGAGGGTGGTAGATAAGGGGAACAGCCTCCTAGCAGAAGTGGTGGAGGCAAATGCAGTGAGGGGTTTAAACATGAATGTAGCTCCAGAATCTAAGACAAGACCAAGGACTGATGAAGGTCTGAGTTTTTCCATCATGAAAAATGGGCAGACTAGATGGGCTGAATGGTTCTTATCTGCCATCAAATTCCATTTTTCACACTTGGGCCCATGTATACTGTAAGCATGGTTGAAATTCTTTGGCGCGGCACAATCCGCCGGAGAGCTCCTTGTCCGTGGAGAAGGTTCCACATCTAGAACTTTAATGTAGGCCATTTTTAATATTTTTTTCCACTTTGCAAAAAAAATCTTCCATTCTTAACAGAAGGAGGAGGCGGCATCCTTGATGTTAAAACGTTAACCAACAACCAATTTATTAGCCGCTCGGCACCGGCCACAGAAGACGTGGCCCTGAAATCCTATAATGTAAAGTATGGGCGAACAGGTGGCAGTCATGGGATCCCTAGACGGGTCAGACGATGCACATAGGATTTGGCGCAGAGCCTTAAACCCTGAAGTATTTTGGAAGCGAAATTGAATCTTGGGAATTAAGAAATGTGTGAGGAGAATGGTACTCCAGGGCACTTGGGAGTGTGGTGTCGTTCTGTGGCAATATAACTAAGGCTATAACAAACGCGGCTTCTTGTGTCTTTACAGATAGAGCTGCAGTCGGTGGGGTCTCTTCAGTCTGTAGATCTCTCCGCTGATCTTAAGTGTTTTCTTTTCACTTTTATTATGTGGGAATGTTGTTTATGTCGAGAGAGTTGAACGCGCTTGTTTACCAACTTCATCGTGATTTTAAACTCTTTAGGGAATTTAAATGTGTTAACTGAGCACCTAAAACAATTAATTAGTGATATAGTGAATACAAATAACAATGGTATCCATAATATTTTCCACTAATATTAATATACGCTCGTTAGAGGTGTTGATGGGGCCTTGGGAAGCCCTTTCCTTGTCTAGTTGGGAGGCTTTCTGGTTTTGGAAGAATAAGGATAATGCTTGGTTGAAAGAAAAGTAGAAGGAGGACCTTCAGAGTTTAGGGGAGTCATTTGGTCATAAAATTGCCTGTATTTTGCCTGTAGTTTTTAGAAAATGACTAAAATATTGAGTATATTATGCCTGCTGAGGTTAGCAAGAGAATCTTACATATAATCTCATGGTATTTTATGGTTGTCTTTTAATATTTAATCCACCTTCCCAGGTAATTTTAAGAAAAAGATCAGCCGTGTGAATTATACATAACGATCCGTTTTATTGTGTATACCGTGTATACCCCGAATGACCTTTAAAGAAAGCGGTGTGTTCTTTGCGATTTGCTATTTACTGTCCAGTAAGACTTTCCAGGCTAAGTTTAGATTGCGTGTAAGCGTTTCCTAACGGCACAGGTCAATGCGCATCATTCGCGCATGTAACGTGTGTGTGGTTTCATCACACCGAGGCAATACACTATAGATATGTGTGAAGAACAAGCCTAAAGAATTGGCCACTTCGATTACACAAATGATGGAGGCAGCAGGTGCTTCTTCTGGCAGCAGGATCCTGACTGAGAAGCAGCGCGTGTAAAGACCTTCTCACTGGGCTTTATTCACTAAAGGGAGAGTTGTAGTTTCAAGTCCCTCGCTTCACTATCCATTATGAAGGCCCAACACTGGCAGATTTCTCCTGTAAGGTGGACTTGTATGGGGCATAATTTAGTTTGTAAGTAAACCTTTAAAGAAATCTCTCTGATTTCACTATACATAACGCAGGGCCGGCAAAGCTCGTTCTGCAGCAGAAGCTCATTGGGTTCAGTCATTTATAACGTGTAGTGGAGTTGAAACAGAAGCTCTCCTGTATTAAGTAGACCCCCGAGAGTAGGAAGTAAATGAGAGCTCTCCAACATCTATTCAAGGAGTATGGTTGGACAACAAATCTTGGTGATTCTCAGGGGCCCAAAGGATGAAGTCCTGATGGTGGGCAAGTTCCTTGGAGTGTTTCCTTCCCTAAAATTACGGTAGTTGCGCCTTGGCACGGATCAGTGGCACAAATCTCCTTCCTGATTGGCCACCCCTTTAAAATCTTTAAATCTCTGTAGCATCTCCTAAAAGCAATATTAAAGAGAAGGTCTTGAGGGATAGTCCAACGCCCCATGAATCTCCACCAACAAAGAATGTATTTTAATGTTATTATGCGTTCTTCATCTGAAAGAAAAGACATGCACTTGACTTTAGGAGAAGCTGCAGTGCATTAGTGTTGACTTGTTGAAACCCCCAAACTCTTGTGCAAGCTAGTGCCGGAGCAGACTGAGGCGAGCATACGTGCGTGTGCTGTACCGGAGGTGTGCTCCGACACACGCAAATCCTGCAATGGCAATATCGGGGGGGGGGGGGGTCACGGTAGCACGGTTCACGTCAAATACTACGTCATTCTATATACTTTCTTCTAGCAAATGCGAATCTATAAAAATGTATAATGAAGGTCCTGTGCCACCGCCGTACTTATAGAACGTATCTCTGACTTCATTGAGACCTAATTTGCATGCACAATGTATAGATCTATATTTAAATACATATGCCGCAGTATTAACATATTAGAATTACATTTGTTTAGGGGGGAATCACATTTTAAGCATTTGCTAGCAATACAAAGCCATCTGTTATTAGGAGGCGATGAAAACGGCTCGGAATCTGTACTTGATGAAGGGCATCTAACCAACGATGGCACGTCTGGCCCTTTTGGTTTCACTTCCACCTTTCTCTTCCTTCTAATTACCAAAGGCACATGATTTTTGGTTTTATCATTGTTTTTCGAACACCAGTTCCTTCCAATGTTATTGTGCGTGTAAGAGCCAAGAATTCGAGGCATCCCAGCGTGCGTGCCATGCGCCCCACCTCGGACCATGGAGTCACGAGACGAGAAGCACTTGGAAGCACACGATACACGTGTGTCGCAGCTCGTAAACAAAACACATTAGGATAGCCGTTATGATAAGTTGTGTTGAATAGTAGTGTATGGAGAATTTCTTTTCCCATCTTTCGGCTATGCATATGGCTGTTTTGTGCTTTTCTGAGAGAGTGATGGGCGGCTGTCAGATTCTAGGTCGTTCTGTGTTTCTGTTATGCATATCTGTAGCAATATGCCCCAAAATCTTCAGGAGGATCTATCCCAACCATTAGAATAATTCAATTCAGTTTTAAGTGGTTTTTGTGCAATTGTTTTAGAGTTTTTGGCTTAACTGTAAAGCAATTTTTCACCTTACGCTTCTTTGGTATATCACGTAGTGGATTTTCCTTTTATTTTGTAAAATTAATAAAAAGGTTGAAACATAAAAATAACGCAGCGTCTGCTTTGGTGTCGCATGACAAATGTCCCCGTCCTCCCCAAATAATTGAAATGATTAAAAAGTTATTTCTGGGGATGGTGTTTTAAAGGGACAGTCGTGCCAAATCCTTTACATCAGAGACAGCTTTGCTAGCTGATGGAAGGCAGTTCTGCGAATTGACCAAAAAGAGAAGGACTGCGAGCAAAACGCCTCTGATGTTAAACCTTATGTGCCTTTTATGTTCAGTCCCAGGAGTTAGGGACCCAAAACACACCTAAATCCCTCTCACCTCCCATCTAATAGATTGTAAGCTCACAAGAAGCAGCAGCTTCTGCACTGGTGTGTTAATGTCGTTAACGTTGTATGGCGTTAATGTTTCACTCTTATTGTAACGGCGCAGCGGAATCGTGAATGTAATATTTTGCTCGGAGCAACAATATTTGCGGTTTGATTACATATTTAAAAAAATCCTAAAACTCTGGCTTTCGCAATTTCCCTCCCTCCCTTTGGTCTCCTAACACCTCGTTTTTGCTCATCAGTCCCTTTTTATGCTGCTTGCGTTCTTAAGTCTTTAAAATCTTGTCTTACCTCTTCTTGCTCTTAGTTGTCGTGTGTTGTTTAATATTCACATATTGCTGTGTGGTGTTTTGCAAAGAATCCCGTTGTTGTTATTAGGCTGCAGGTAGTTAAGATTTCTTGTTGGCCGTACCTGTGAACCCATGTTGTTTGCCCCGAGGGGGGGGGGGCACGTTCTCGGGGTCATGCAGTATGGAGCCGATTCCATCCCATTCTACGCTGCTTCAATGTATAGAAATGTTGGTTCTTTTGCTACCAGAATGTTCTTGTTGATATCCCTGCTTGAATGCTGATGATCCAATGAAGTGTATCTTTAATTGGGGGAACGCACAAGCTACGTGGGGAGTGGTTGTCGTGGCCTCTGGCTTGTTAGCGTGTGTAACCTGTAGCCCGTATTCATCATTGATGCCTGCGTGGTAGTCGGTGGTTTTCCTTTTAAATAAGTTTACCAAACAATATGAAACGGCTATAGGTTTTGTATAGGCGTGCGTCTGAACGCAGTCCAGTTGCTTTGCATCATGGCTGATGTAGTGAATATTTTTTGGCCGTTTTACACCATGTGAAAATTGAAAAATTAAAATTGAAAATTTTGCCGGAATGCAAATGCAGCTCATCTAGCTGAAGCTGTCTGCTAAGAGTTCTGTCTGACTTCACCTACATGAGCACACGTAGACTACCGTTTAAAAGTTTGGCGTTACTTTCATATTTGTGAAAGAAAAGCACATTTTGTCCATTAAAATAACGTATCAAAATAACGTATCAGAAATCCAGCGCAGACGGGGTTAATGTTGTAAATAATGTTATCACTCCCATCACTCCCGTGTTCCAATGGCATGTTGTGTTCGCTAATTCAAGTTTAAGTTTCTACCATTAGATGCTGACAAACACGCTCATACTAAAGCCATACTGTAACATTAACAACTCCATACAAACTAGCGCCGCACTCTTATACACGTGCACATACGCAATCTGACTTCAGCACTGTCCATTTACACACATATACACTGACTCTGACCCTGCATACACACACAAGCGCATACATACACAAACGCGTATACTTCACCTCCTCCCACCTCGTGGAGACCAGCAACACCACTGCCTATCTGTGCGTTCCTGTGGGGGCCGGTGCTGTGTGTAACGCGACCCGCTTGGAGCTTCATGATGGCAAACCTGCAAAAGCCTGGGCCCAGGGGCTAATCGATCATTAGATTTGCAGTTATGGAAGCGCGCTAAAATTTTTCCTTTCTTTCAATGAAAATAGCTAAGTGACCTCTAACCTTTGACCGGCAGTGTGCATTACACACAAACATACGCGTGTATCTATGATAGTACGTTCCCTGTGTGCCGGTGGCTCAAGTCAGAGCGCGCTTCCTTGCTTTGTGTTTGTATGCTGCAGGGCAACGAAATAATATCCCGAATCGCTGAGTACCGAAAGAATAACCTGAACATACCACGGAGACTCGTTTCGGGAAACGAAAATGAAAGTTATATCTAGAAGCAAACACGGTTCCGCAAGATTTAGTTCCACACTTGTTTGGATAATGTTTAAATTCATGATTTGTGCTGTGCCAACACACATTGTGCACAAAACCTTATTAAATTACAAGAACGAACCTCGGTACTAATTTCTTTCCGTTTTGGGTGTAGTTAACCAAGTTATACGCTGCGGAATGTTAAATAAATGTAAATCAATACGCTGCTGCTTTACAAACCTACATTAAGACAAAGCTGTCGTCGTCCCCCTCCCCAGATCATACATTTCTGTATGTTAAACCTGTAATTGGGTTAAAAGATTAAAAATGAGCAATATAAACCAACTACTCACCATCTTAACCCTCTGTTTTCTGGATCTGGAGGATTTAAGTCTTCTCTGCTACTGTTATACAAGGTTATACAAAGTAGTTATACAAAGTAGTTATACAGACCCGAAATAAACAGTCCATCAAGTTCAACAGTTACTTAGTCCATCAAGTTCAACCTTTCTACCTATCCTCCCTGCTTTTGATCCAAAAGAGGGCAAAAATAACCATCTAATTAAGCCATTTGTTTTTAATTTTGCCACTTAGGGGGAAGCTTTCCTTCTTGACTCAAAAATGCAATCGGATTTCTCCTTGCATCAAGAAAATGTAACATAATGTGTATTCTATAATTTATAGCCCTGCAATAGGTAGTTTTTATAAGTGTAAGACCAGTGAAAAGCTGTGACCGTTCCTTCTCATGCGTCGTAACGATCAGCAACGCTAAGTCATTAAATGAAACGGTCGCACCAACTTCTTTTTAGTTAGGAGACAGAATGCGGCCACAGGCTTGGCTTCCATATTGATCTACTGTTCCCTGGAAAGCCTTGACTGCCCATCTCAATCTACACAAGATTTAGGAATTAAAATAAATTATTTTTATTGCAACTTTTGTTGTTTTTTGTCTTGTAGCACCAGCAGACCTCTTTGAACCAGCTAAGGGAGATCACCGGCATTAATGACCTGCAAGTTCTGCAGCAAGCCCTGAAGGTAAGGCTTGGATTATTTGGCTTGGTTATTTGTTGGGTGTGATATCATCGGTGGGTTAGGTAGCTTGATATTAGTATTATAATAGGGGCAGAGTGAAAATTAACAATGGCTTTACATCAGGAAAAATGAGCAGAGTAGATGGGCCGAATGGTTCTGCTGTGTGTGTGTAGAGTAACAAACCCCCCCCATGGGGAAGTTACAGGGTCCTGTCATTAAGGAACCTCCAGCCATGGTAGGCCGCAAATAGTTTTTTTTTGCGTTCTGATTACCGGTGTTCGAAACCCTGCAGACGGGAGAGTTAATTACACTGCAGTAGGAGACCTCTTGGGGTACATTGGGGCAAATACCCCACACAGTGTCCACTTTTATGTATAGCCCGATAGTTTCCCTTTTGTATGCCGTTCCTTTGCATGGTACATACAGCGGAGACACGTTGAGGGGCAAATACCACCTGAGCATTTCTGAAGAATACCAGAAGCCTTTCCTTTTGTTGCAGTTCCACCCACGGCCACCAGGGTCTAGAGTAAAAAGGATCATGTTCATTGTATCATTGCATGCAGTCCACTTGGGCAAGATTGTATTGGACAGGATGGTGTGCTTTGAGCATTGTTACCATTACCAGCCAAATGCGTTGGATGGCTAAAGGTCTCTAGCTTGGGCGAGCTCCCCTGGGCGCATAGACTGGCATCTGGCTGAATAGATTGTTCCGTTGCAGGCAGCTAGATGGTATCATTCAATCTTGAAACCCGTCCAGAAATGATCTCTACCGCAGGTGGAATTAAATTAGAAATAAAATGTGTGGGTTTGATACAGTTTCAGCCTTTATGTGCTTTTTTTTTTTGCTCTTATTTTCGTCTTTTCATTCAGTGAATGACGTTGTTCCTAATTATATTTTAAAGGACAGTAATGGAAATCTGGAGCTAGCAGTTGCGTTCCTCACTGCAAAGAATGCCAAGCTTCCTCAACCGGAAGAGGCGACGTACTATCAGACCGCGCTCCCCAACAATGACAGATACATCAGCGTGGGCAGCCAGGCCGATACCAGTAGGTGTTTCCCAGCACAATGGCCTTTGGTGAAAATGTCATGTTTTGTTCCTTCCCTACCCGGAGTGTAATATTTTTACAGACTGCACGCCCAAGTACTACTTTCCTAACCCTCGCAGGTTCCGTTTTAACTCGCTGTCAAGGCATAGTTTGAAGATAAGTAAATGGTGATAAAACACTCTGCTTTCATTGATAAAATCTCAAAAATATTTAATGCCCCCCAAACTAAACATGGGGTAACTCATTGAAGGTCCATGTGAAGAGAGAATAGGTCCAGCTGGGGGAAGTTTTGTAATTAAAGCAGATTATTTAAATATCATCCTCATCTCCTTCAGCACCATACAATGGATAAACAGGACAATTAACGCATCACATAACCGTACCTGGGAACTCTCCAGGTCACGTGGGCCGTGCTCCTGACCCCTGGTAGATGCTGCACGTTCTTCTTTCTCATTGTGAGATGTTCTTTCTTGATGCTCTGTCTTATATTTGAGTTGAAGGCCATGATAGACGTGGCATGCTATGTTGCTAAGGAAATTTACTTATGACCGGGTTAATTTGACACAGCATTTCCAGTGGTGGAATTGTCCCAATTAGTATGATTTTTTTTTTTTATCTGTCAGTCGGTGGTAGGAATGTTTTATGGTTGTCCGGATTATCATGGCAAAGGAAGTCCATACCAGCTGGAGATATGTTTACTGGAAGCCATGCCTTGTTCTCTGTCATTGAAGCAAATCTTTGTTTTTTAGATGTTATTGACTTGACCGGAGATGATAAGGATGACCTCCAGAGAGCGATTGCATTGAGTCTAGAGGAGTCCAATAGGACCTTCAGGGAGACGGGAATTACAGACGAGGAACAAGCCATCAGCAGGTCAGTTTCTAGGTTATCTTCTGTTAGGTTCTAATAGCTAAATGGTGCTTTTGTTGAAATTTTTATTTTTTTTTATTTCTAAAAAGTTTCTTGCCATGTGGATGGAAAGTTGTAGGGAAATCAGATGACCAGAGAGGGACGCTTGTATTAGGGTTGAGGGGTGAGATTAGGGGCTTGACTAATTTGCACAGCATTGCCAACACTTTTTATAAACTTTGTTTATATAACTAAATAAGTTCGTTTAAGTGCATAGTTTTAATTTGTGATGCATGGTGCATTTAGCAGTGAGATTTTTTTTAATGTTCTGTGAGTTTTCAGGGGCTTTACCAATTTTACCTTGAGCGCATACCGACAACTTTTCTGTAATGTTTAACTTGAGCATTGTGTATTCCGTCTGTACTTCAGGGTTCTGGAAGCCAGCATAGCTGAGAACAAGGCAAGTCTGAAGCGGACACATACAGAAGTATGGAGCGACTCCCCGAACCCCTATGACAGAAAGCGGCAGGAAAACTGTCCCGTCGGGTTAAAGAATGTTGGAAACACGTGCTGGTTCAGCGCTGTCATCCAGGTGAGTTCAGTGATGCATTAGACTTGTTTTATTCTGATGGATTAGAAAGATGTTTGTGAATACGCCATCAGAACCTCTTTATTTTCATTGTAACGTCTGCATGCAGGGATGTAAACTGCAGTATCGTGTTGTGCTTTGACATTAACATTGGATAAAAATACTCAGGATTACCACCCGTTACAGGGATCTTCATGGATATTCTTTAGGTGCATTTGCTTCACCGATGCCATTGATTCACTTACAAAGATTGCTTATTCTGTATATGGATGTACAGCTGCCCAGCAGAAGAGGTAGAGGCTAATACAGTGAGGTTATTTAAAAATACATGGGATGGGCATAAATCTAAGACGAGTCCATAAACTGATTAAGGTTCCAGTCTTTACATCAGGAAAATCAGGCAGTCTAGACGGGCCAAATGGTTCTTATCTGTTGTCAAAGTTTTCGTGCTATAGCTGCCAACAGTATTGAAACTTCCCAGGATATTCCCAATCGTACTTTAAGTCTCGGCGAGTGTCCCCTCTTGGGATAGCCGGCAGTCGGACGCTGTGCATGCTGGCAAAGGGCTGAGACTCTGAAAACGTGGCCGGTTGCTGATATTTGGGAGAAAGCAGCAATGGCGTCTCAAATGTAAAAAGGTCTTGGACGTAAACAGAAGAGCAGTAAGTGCTAATAATAGCCTTGAATTTGATCGTATCATTTAAAAGACGTGCCGTCCTCTTAATATACATGTATTACAAGGCATTCTAGAACTTCAAGGGTATTGTACAGAATAGACCTCTTCTCGCTGGAACATCCTGCCCCCCGCCCTGCCATCTTGAAACGTTCACGTGGGTTTTGCTTTGTTAATGGCCGTGGATGTGTGATGATGATCTTCGTGCTGAGCAACGTTTTCGTTTTTAGGTCTAGTGAATAGTCAACAAGATGAGTCACAAGACTGTTTAAATAGCCGGCGTGTGTAGTAATTCAGTAAGCAGTCATCTCGTGTTGACTGCACCATGTGGGAAACCCAATCCCCTGACGGTCCATTTTATGTTTACCAAAGGCACCATGCATGTGTATCCATATTAGACCTCTTATGTTCTGTCCTCTATACCGTAGGATTTCATAAATCCTTTCCGTGTGGCTTTTAATATGGTGCACGTTAAGCCTGTATGAAAACATGGCGTGATTTCTGTATACACGTAGCAGGGCAGACAAGGCGCGCTCCGCCTTGGAAGAACAATTTAGTCCGAGATATTTACCAAAGTTGTCCGAGTATTCCATTAGAAAGCCCACCGATGCACCAAGTGGGGTATTCTGATTCCTAGATCCCAACACAGTTGGTCCCGAGTTAAGAATACAAAGATAAGTCTCTTTCTTCTAGTTGATAAATAAATGAGACAGAAGCCCCAATTCGGATTAATCCTCCGCTCTTTTTTTCCACTTTGTGAAGTCATTTCTTTGTGTGTAATTCTGCTCCTTTTTACTACAATGGGTTTCCGAAAATCCTAATAAAAAATCAGCCCTTAGTGTAATGGTACGTGAAAGCGATGTTTACTGAAACTCAAGAATACGAACCCTCTTCTGAACCGAGATAAATAAAGCCGGTGATGCTCTGGGCCCGTTACTGTTTATTTAGAAATATTATTTTAATTTGTTTACGATAAAACGGTTTACTCTGTTGATATCAAAGCTCGTCTCGAGCCTTAAACGGACTGTAACAGATGGTGGATCATTGACACCGCTGTCAGCTGTTGGGGAAAGCGTGTTTACTTTCAGTGGCTAATTTATATGCTTGTGTTGTTTAGTCTAACATTACATTTGAAACATTCTACCACCATCGAGCGAAACATAACTGGCCATTTAAAGGTCATGTACCCGTTAAGTAAACCTGTTACTTTCACCAAATCGAGCGTCTCGCGACTGGTTGGAATCCTCCTAACCCCGTTGATGCGTTGGTTATCAGTATATTTGTCATATATATATATATCGTATGCCATCATCCCAGTAACATTTTGTGCGATGATGTATCTCGGTAACGCTGTCCTTCCCTTGTGGAAACTGGCAGGCTTAGGAAAAAGGAGCGATGATAGGAAGGGAGGGCGGTTTAGTAATAACGTACGAGGGTCTTTCCTTCCTTCTACAAAATAGGAGGAAGGAAGGCGGGTGAGCAGGTCGGCCATTAAGCCACAACCATTGGCTGTGCCCCCCCCCAAATTGCTGCTCCTGGCAAAGTTCGTAGAAGACAGATGCCCCCCACGTTACCCCCTTTACTCAGCGTTGCTGATATAACAAGAAGCTTGAGCGTTTGAACTTTGGGTTTATATGATACATTATTGTTAGTAATGGTTACATGGTTTTAAATAAGCCCATAGGAAGGGTTCTGGCGTTAATACAGTTGTGATGATAAATTCTGGGTTAAGTGACGCGGACGACATGCTACTTGTTGGAGATGAGAGCCCGGAGGGCCTGGTGCATTACTTCTGTCCTTTGCTCTTGAACTATTCATTTTGGTTTCGCTCTCGGAACATCTTGAAAGGTTAACGCGAGACCATCGGGTGTTGTGGTGGAGTGCGGTGCTGGTCGATTCTTATACTCTGAGTCACACCTAAGAAGTCATCACGTTGTGTTATTAAATCTGTGGCGTTCTCATACATCACGTTGTGAGAGAAGCATTTGAACAGCCCCGTTCTGAAATGTCTCATCTGCTTCTCATAGGACTTCTGTTAAACTCGCTGTGCCAGCGGGAGTATACGTACCTTCACCCATGCTGAACGCCCGGACGTTAGTAGGAAGCCCACTTTCAATAGAGAAAAAAAGTAAATATCAATAAAACCATTTACTTTTATACTTAAGGAGAACAGACGAGCCCTGCTGCTTCATTATGTACTGGGGGGTCTTACACAGGTAGGTGAGCTGGCATGGGGAGTTCCTCCGATTATGGATGCCCTGGATAGTTTATTCATTGGAGATGCTGCCTCACTTTAAGAGGGACAAAATAATTTCATATACAGCACTCTGTATTTTACCTGCAATAAATAAATTATATGCAGGAGAAGCTTTCGGCCGGACGCATCTCCTCTATGCCAAGGAGTCCTCTTAATCCATAAGAGCCGTCATCCTCATCGCGGAGTGTTGGTTTATCAGAGCTTTTGCTCCATGTGCCTCTGCTGAATCGATAAGTGGTGACGACAGACAAGTCCCGGTCCTCTGTGGCTTATATGGCAACTGGAAATTAAAAAAAATTTTTTTTAGAAATACAGTAAAATCACCTACCAATGAATTAGCCATGATGGCTATAAAGTACGCAGCTCCGATTTCCAACACGGTGTGTGAAGATCACTGCAACTGTGTTTAATATAGAACAGGCTACCATGTGGTATTATATCTATACAGTATTTACTGTATATATATATATATGTGTGTGTGGTAATATTTTCTGGGATTACTGTATACAATATTTGTACTGTATTCATATCTATAGAGGGTGATATTTATATGTTATGTACTGTGTTAGCCATAGGAACAGAAAGTAAAGATGATAGTCCTGAAGGCTTGCAATCCCTTGTACGGTATTACTGTACCTATAACAATGTCTACTGTATTTATATGGAATTTACATGGAATACGTTTCTCTTATTGTGACCGCTTCTCTCGATATAAATGCAATAAGCGAGACTTGGGCTTCTACCCACACCTTACAGGGACATTATGTCCAGTTTTTGTCAGGGGACGGTGACTATGTGCGGTTTCTACTTTTAGACAATTGGATATGTATTTCACTAAAAAATGCTGCTCATGATATTCGTGGCTCGTCCTGGGATCAGTGAAGCAGCAGTTCCCCTGTATACGCGTTGGCACACATTGGTAGCCATCCAGAAAGCAAACCCTACTGCTTTTAAATGAAAAGGATTGGACAAACATACAGCAGTTCACTATATATATATGATATATATACCTACCACCATTCAGAAGTTTGGGGTCACTTAGAAATGTCATTTTTTTTAATAGTAGAAAAAAGGCTAATTCATTCCTAGAAAACCCTTTTGCTATTATATTACTCGGCCAGACATTTCCTTGTTTTCCATGAGAATAGGAAATTTTTGTACTGTATACTACTAAATGTACGTATGTATAAGAAACATGAATGTTCAAAGACCTTTATTGCACTGTTTACATGAAATAGCTGCAACCTCTGATTTATGACATTATCATGCAGATAGGGAACATCTGATGTTTTGTGTACTTTTAATAAGAATAATTATTGTTTTATATAGCGCCATCCTATTCTGCAGCGCTGTACAGTGGGTATAATAAAAATGCCGTAAGCTTAGACCTGCCGACCGATTGAGGAGGTTGGTTAGAATGAGCCGAGTACTCATTTTAAAGTAAAGATGATGTTCTTTTTCCCATCTAGTCTTTGTTCAATCTGTTGGAGTTCCGCAGACTGGTGTTGAACTTCATCCCGCCCGTGACTGCTCAGGATGTGCCTCGAAATCAAAAGGTAAGAAAATAAATAAAATTAATATGATGGCTGAAGTGTTTCTCTTAGGTTGATGTTTTATGAAAGATGACCGGTTGTTCTATTAAGTTATCTTGATTACTGTATATGTCACCAGTAACTGTATATGTATCTTTTAGGAACATAGGAATATGCCTTTTATGCGTGAGCTGCGGTACCTTTTTTCACTTCTGGTCAGTTCCAAACGGAAATACGTGGACCCGTCACGGGCTGTGGAGATCCTTAAAGATGCTTTTAAGTCCAATGATTCCCAGCAGGTAAGTTGGCTCAGCGGATGCGGCAGAGCGGATGCGTCGTGTTTTGTTCAGTGACGGTGCCGTAAAGCTGTGCCTTCTCGTCGGTGTCATTTCTTAGAGATTTGGGAAATTGTGGAATTTGGCTAAACTCATAATGCGTTACTTCTCCTGTCCTGAACCCCCTCTCTAATGCTGTCTGAGCTAATCGACTTCAGCCACAAAGGAAGTGGTAACTTAATGGCAAAAGTAGTCACTAAAAAGTGGGTCTGTTACTTTATGAAAAATCCTAACTTTACATTTCACCGTTCTTGATAAACCCTGTTGTGCAGTGAATATGCATATACTATGGGAGCAGCCATCTTTATAGATATATACCACGGGAGCAGCCATCCTTATAGATATATACCACGGGAGCAGCCATCCTTATAGATATATACCACGGGAGCAGCCATCTTTGCAGATATATATACCACGGGAGCAGCCATCTTTGCAGATATATACCACGGGAGCAGCCATCTTTGTAGATATATATACCACAGGAGCAGCCATCTTTGTAGATATATATATATCTATATATATATACCACGGGAGCAGCCATCTTTGTAGATATATATACCACGGGTGCAGCCCTGTTTTTGGGGGCTTTGCATAATTATTCCACCACATTTTATAAGATATAACAACGCATTATTTTACAGACTAAAAACAAAAACTAGCTTTAATAAAGTATTATGACGCTAAAGCATTGTGGGTGACGTCTATGGCGTACTTATTGACTACTTTAATCAGTAAGTCTCCATACTATTAATGAATGTACATTCAACTGTACATGAACTGTAACATTCAAGAGGAAAAAGGGACTTTTTCACTTCGGGAAGTCGGTTCTTTAGAAATAAAAATGTAATAATCTGTGCCATTTGACTAGGAAAAGTAACAGCTGTTTTTTCTTTTGTTTCCTCCTCATATCCTTTCTGCCAGCAAGATGTGAGCGAATTCACCCACAAACTGTTAGACTGGTTGGAAGATGCTTTCCAGATAAAGGCGGAAGAGGAGCGGTAAGAACGCAGACGTTTGTTTCAAGAGTTCCGGCTTTGGGCTCAACTTGTGTTTACTGAATTTATCTGCAGGTGGACCGTGACCTCCAAGTAATAGTCAAATGCATATTTAATCCTGCTGTGGTATTTAATAGTCTCACGTGCAAATATTTACTATCCTTTCATCCAAATGTCTTTTTTTTTTTTATTTCAAAGGAGAAGTCACATTTATGTTGTATTTTTATTTTGAGCATTAAATGCAGGGCTGTATACAGCGATGTAGTTTAGCATTGATTAAAAGTGGCTTTTTATTTAATTTTATTTAAATAATAAAAAGTTAATAAACTTTATTGACAGTCCTGGAAGCTTACATCGTAAATAATCATAATAGTTTGGTTGGCGTTCCCTGCTCAAGGAATACACTGAGCTGATTCTGTAGGGCAATGCTAAAGAATTCCTGCTTGTCTCATGAAATCCTTTCCTCCATAGACTCGTTATTCACAGGGTCTGGCCGGGTGATTGAGACTGGGGCGTTCTGTTGTTTACCATAAGGCAGTACGATAAGGAGCCAGGGTGGGACACATAGACCTGAATGACCACCTGCAGCCGCCTGGATACGTTCTGTTGTGTGAAAAGCAAATTTGGTTAAAAACAACAAACATATAATATTTCTAAAACCTTGTTTTTAATGTAATTCTAGTAATAAAATAAAGCGGCGAGATTACCCCTTTAACCAAAGACAGAACTGCCAAAGCCTGTCTCTAGTGTATTTGTGTTCCTCTGTTTGGAGTCATACTGTTGTATGAATATTCCTCCGACAGTCCCTGAGAAGTTACACATGGCTCTGATCTCATTTCTATAAGAAAATGGATGAAATTGGGTCTTTAGTTGGTACCTCTTCACTAAGCAGATGTCGGGCTTGAGCCTACACTGCCTTACCCAACGATACATGTAGCCAAGACTCGTACGTCTTACATTACGTCTGATGAAGGGACCTCGGAGTTCCTGAAAGCTCTTGTTGCTCTGCCTCTTTCGGCATCTTCTCAGTGAGAATCACCTAGCATGTGATGGTGCACAACACGCGTGTTCATTTGAGGCCCGTAGAGCCAGGCACCAAGTTTAATATGTGCCCTGTGATCATGAAGTTCCATGTTGTGAGAGCATACTGTCACCTGTGTTCCGAGACCTTTAAAGTCTAGGAGCTTTGCGTTATTTGCACCGCCGGTGGAGTTGGCATCGCAGCCGCTCTCTTCTTTGTTTGCGTAATTAGCTCGTTCGCTGTTTAGTCATTCAGCGAGGATCCACGGTGCAGACCCAGAGCCGCTTACAATTTCCGACCACTGAAAAGCTAAGTGACATCCGCGTAACACTTGAGGCAAGAATAGAGCGGAGCGGCAATAACACGTCAAAGCGTTTAGTCTCCTGTGCATAAAGAAGGTTGTTCAAGAACTATTGACGCAGACGTTGTGTGGGTTAGAAAGCTTTCTGTTTTGTATTCGCTTATTAATTCCAAATCTGAATTGTTCAAAGTGCTGAAGCTGCCTTGATTTACCGTTATAGGAAAGCCTTCACGGTTCTTTGGTTGAGATATGTTGGCAGTCTATGGAACGGGGGCTCTCAAGGAATAAAGGGCTAAAAGGAAAAAATTGCTTAAATCTAGACTTTTTGTCGACAATCTGGCATTATCAAACATGCCAACCTGGGCATGTAACTTGTGCCGACGTGCCACGCATGGCATTACATCTTACGAAAAAAATTAGCTATAGAGACTTATGTAAAACTTGTTGCCATCCACTAAACCATTTAGCCCACAGCTATCTTATTGACGTCACCCAAGAGATGTTCTGCCCAAAACTGTCAAATTATGGAGGTTTTTCCTTGGACACTTAATACCTTCCGGTTGTGCTGTTTGATTGTTTTATATAGCACCATCAAATTCTGTAGCGCTGTACAATGGATGTTGATTGGATTGCTTGTGTCCCGGTGATGGGATCTTGTGTGAGGGGTTTGATTAGACAATGGGCAGACCAGTTTAATAAACCGTCAAGTAAAAATAAACTGTGTTGACCCTGTAGTAGGAAGCATACATGCAAAAAAACATACACGGATATATCAGTTTGCTAATGTGAATTAAAATGTTTGTGTTCTTTTCTTTCAGAGATGGAGAAAAGCCAAAGAACCCCATGGTGGAATTGTTTTATGGGCGATTCTTGGCGGTCGGGGTTCATGAAGGTTAGTCTTTTTCTTTTAGGCTTATTCCCTTTTAAAAGGAAAATGCATGTACCCTGCAAGTATTTGCTGACTCTTACTGTAAAAACAGCTTTTGGGAACACACAGGCACGGTTACATTATTGGGAATGTCTTCCAAATGGGATTCTAGAAGTAGACGTCTTTCTTGGTGCTCGGTGAGCTGGGGAAGAAAGGCATCGATTTACCGCAGGGCCATCTTTAATGGCAGAAGGTGGAGGTCATCTGCTATTGTAGACCTCTCCTAAAACCTCCACTCATGGACAGTTGGGCAGGAGGTAGAGGTTCTCAGGACCCATTATGTTTAAAGACTACGTGTGCAATCATGCATGCTTCTGTTCCATAACCTAAAGTTTTAACTGATTATTTTTATTTTTTGCCATAGACAATAGAGTTCAACTAGTATTATGTATTTACCGCAGGATAATGAAATGTGCGCAGTTACATTTCAAGATGTTGTCGTTTAAAGTAAAAAAGTATATTATGTCATGTTTTGATATACAGTATCTAATATTTGGTCTGTTAAATATAAGAAACCAGTTTTACAGCCAGTCGTGCCAGTTTTCTATAACAGAGAGATTGTTTTGAAAGAGCCGAGGTTTTGCAATAGCTTTAGTTGAGCTTGCGATGGGATGGCGCTAATGTGTACTCAATGGAAAGGTACATTTACCTGCTATGGCGGGTGATGTTAGAGAGTGTGATGACTAAATGTATCCTCGTTATGTCCTTCCATAACCTCGGAGCGTGGGGCGGGCCGTCGCGGGCGGGGAGATATGGCTGCCGATGGCAAGCTGGAGCCTGTAGAGACATTTACATGGAAAACGGCAACTCCCCAGAATGAGTGATTCTGAAGGAAGATTAAGTGCAGGTCTTCCTCTCGACTACCGCCTTACCTGTGCTAATCAACCCTGCAGAGAGATGGAAATTTACAAGGAGGGCATTACTCCAAAGGGGTTAAAACGTGCGGCTAACATGTTCCCGGTGCTTGGGTTATACTGTAATAGTAGCGGGCCGAGTAGCACGTTTTATAGTTTGCTGCTGACTGCAGCTTGCCAGCGTTACAAGGATCCTGCGATTAATGAGCGTTATTAATTTAAACATTAATAGCTCTCAGAAATCTACGCTACATTCTGTTCTCTGAGCTCGGATTGCGTCATTCTGAATATGGAAACAGTAGATTGTGTGTTTGTGCTGACCGTACTAGAATGTATAGGTGTTGCCTTTGTTGTTTAGCCTTCTTTACACATCTGACATAACCGTTTCTTGCTAAGGAAAGAAATTTGAGAACACAGAGATGTTCGGACAGTACCCTCTTCAGGTTAACGGCTTTAAGGATCTCCACGAGTGCCTGGAAGCCGCCATGATAGAAGGCGAGATCGAGTCGTTACACTCGGAGAACTCGGGCAAATCAGGACAAGAGGTGAGAAAAATCGAATCTTTCTAGGTCTCCAAATGAATATAATTGACCGCTGGACTCCTTCGCCTCAACAAAGCCAGAAAATACAACTTAGTATTTGGTTTACAGGTTCTCCAACTGAACTGCACGGCCATTCATGGCTCACAAGAAATGTATCTGTCCGCAAAATTTTATGAAAGTGTGGATTATTTGAAATAGTGATAATTATTAATGCTTCTTCTCCCTCTGCCTGCAGCATTGGTTCACGGAGCTCCCTCCGGTGTTGACGTTTGAGCTGTCCCGGTTTGAGTTTAACCAGGCTCTGGGAAGGCCAGAGAAAATCCACAATAAATTGGAGTTCCCGGCCTGTTTGTATATGGACAGGTAATTGTATATGGACGTATACGCTGTCCAGGAGAATATAATAATCTGTATTGCGCTAGGATTTGGGGGCTGCTTTGGTGACCTGTAACCTTTAAATAATCTGATGTATTTTGACCTTTTTCTAGAAGTTTTCTATTTGTTTTTTAAAGCTACTTTGTAATAATTTGCATTTTTTACTGCTTTTAATTATTTCCTGGAAGATATTTCCTTTGATTTTTCAACCAGTGATAACTCTCCATCCTGTGGATGTAGTACATAAGATTTTACATGAACGCGTAAATTCACGGCTTAGAGTTTTCCGTCACGTCAATGACGTTAAAACCGCGAACCAGCCGCAGATTCTGAAGTGTTCTTTCAGAGCGATGACGCAATCTCTCTTGTATTGATAGATATATGCACAAAAACAGGGAAATCACCCGACTCAAACGCGATGAAATCAAGAGACTGAAGGAGCACCTCACTGTGTTACAGCAGCGGCTAGAACGGTACGGGAACAAAAAAAATCTCTATTTTGGTGTTCGGCTAATTTTGCTTCTCGCAACTCTTTGAACCCACGTGTCCGGAAAGAGAAATGTTCTGAGATAACTTTCCCGCAGCCTGCGTTTCACATCGCTGTACAGAAAATATATGTATGCTTTATTGTCCGCAAGATCTATTTGGCTACCCCTCCATTAGATCGTTTCTACGTCCCGTTGGTAGAAGCTGGTCCTGAGGAGGAAGCGGACTCTTAACCATTTCAAGACCGGGACGTACCTGGTACTTTCAGGTCACGGGTCACCGGCAGACCGGGACGTACCAGGTACGTCACAGCCTTTACGCGATCCAGCGTCGCTTTGAACGCTGGGATCGCGAGGGGCGGCTGCTACTGACCGCTGGGTGTTCCCAGCGATCAGTAGCAGCCACCCCCCCTCAATTCCGTGCACGTGATCGCTTTTCAGCGAATCACGATCACGGAATTTAAATATTTAAAAACATACTGCGGTCTTCAAGTGAAGACGCAGTATGTAATCGGCGGTCCGGAAGGGGTTAATGGGATCGGAAACTAATTGTTGTAATAGTTTTGTCGCAGCTGATGACAATAATGTCAGATGCTGAATTCTACACATCAGTCACAGGGGCTTCATACTCATCACCGTTTAATATTCCACGCGTTTTCCCGTAGCTGCCTCGTGATTGCTGGATGCATGGCTTTCACGCAGTTTTCATCCATTTTCTTCCGGTCGTGGCGGAGGGTTTGTCGTGTAAACCAGCGTGATGAGAATTGTGACGTTCTGCATGTAACCCCTGTGTTTGTTGGCTGCCAGCAGCTCCGTAATACGTATTCTGTATGTAGCGGGCAGCACTGTTGGGGTTGTAGTTCCTGGATTTCTTGGCGAACCCAGCTCTAGATATTCAGCAGTGTTTTGCATAGTAAGAGATGTATTTTCTAGAATAAAGGAAAGGAAGAAATACAAAGTATTTGTTCTAGAATACAGATCTACATTGTATTTTAATAGTTTTGTCCTTGGCAACATATTTTCTATATCTTAATGAATAGCCAAGCCTTAGTTCATCATTTCTGCCAGAAAATGGTTATTTCTTAATACACACTCGGCATCCAAATTAACCTTCACTTTCATACTAGATCACTTTATGGGATATTCTCCACCGCGTCAATTACATTTAATGAAAAAGAAAAAGAGTTCTGGTGCTTGTCTTATTCCGAGCGGCATTAATCGTATGACCGGCACTGTCTGTTTTCTTTGTTTTCCAGGTACTTGAGTTACGGCTCTGGCCCCAAACGGTTCCCGCTGGCAGACGTGTTACAATATGCCCTGGAGTTTGCGTCTAGCAAGCCGGTTTGCACTTCCCCGGTGGATGATATTGATGCAAGTGCGCCACCTAGTGGCTCTGCGGGAGCACAACCCATGTCCAGGTGAGGGTGTATTTATTATTGATTTATATAGGGCCATCATATTTCGCAGCGCTGTACAATGAGTGGACAGGACATAACAAGCAGTACATAACATGACAATTTGACTTATAGAAACAGGTGAGGAGGGCCCTGATCAAAAGAGCTAGCAATCTTAGTGAATATGATTGAACTCTAGAGAAGTGGTATCTTTATGGCTGTAGAGGAAATAATAGCAGAACCCCCCCCCATTGGATTAACTTTGTGTATGTCTTCCTAACTAGACGGTATAGAGGCGGAAATAGTTAAACGGTCACATAGTGATAGGAAGCCAACAAATGTGTGTTAAATTACTTTAAACCCCTTTTTATATGAGAGGATCAATTCATAATAATAGTAATGCATTTGATTTATGGGGTACAACGTGAAGGAGTTCATGCATAGGGCTTGAGGAGACCCTTACACAGAGATATTCACCTGTGACCCACAAATGTTGCAATAATAAAGACTTCTTACTTAACTCCCTTTTGTGTCAAAAACACAATCCAGCTCAACGGAGAGTCAGGGGCCGTCTTCATCGGCTGAGCCGCAGCCCAGCCAGCGATCTGTAATCCACAAACCGTTCACGCAGTCCCGAATACCCCCAGATCTTCCTATGCACCCTGCGCCGAGGCACATCACCGACGAGGAATTATCCGTGTTAGAGGGCTGCTTACACCGATGGAGAACTGAAGTGGAAACCGATACAAGAGGTATTACTCCAAACGGGTCCGGATAGCGAGGACAGAAATGTCTTCTGATTACATTAAATATGCAAATGTTTTTATAACAGATGGCGAATATATTTTATAAGTAAGCAGCGAGGACAAAATATTACA
>VKOC01026223.1:0-27135 GCA_009364415.1 Spea multiplicata
TATGAGGGTCTCCAGAAAGACTGCTTTACCGCTGGAGGATGGCTCTCATTTCTCTGACCAGATGGAAAAGAAGGCCGAGGCTGCAGTTAAAAAATCGTTTGAGGCTTCTGCTGCCGTCCTTAAACCAGGTATTGCTTCTGCCTCAGTTTCCAGAGCAATCAAGATTTGGCTCTCCCAGATCGAGGAGGATATTGCTGCCAAGACCCCCAGAGAGACCATTCTCAAGAATGTTGCGGCGGCGAGATTGGCTGTGGATTTTCTCTGTGATGCCTCCATTGAAAACATCAGAATGACAGCCAGAGCTTCGGCGCTCTCAGTTGCAGCCAGAAGAGCCCTGTGGCTTAAGGCCTGGGCAGCGGATAATGCCTCTAAAAACAGGCTTCTTAATATCCCTTTTAAGGGTAAGACTTTGTTCGGGGAAGAGCTGGAGTCCCTTTTGGAGAGAACCACAGGGGACAAGCACTGGATGCCCCAGCGAAAGCCTCCTTCTAAAAGACGACAGTCCTTTCGGCCATTCTTCCCGGGACAATCTAGGGGCCATAGTTCCAGATTCAACCCCTCGTCCAGAGAACAGAACTTCCGAGGCAGATTCCCTCGAGGAAGGGGGAGATTTGACAGACTCGCATTTCCCAAAGCGTTTCAAGATCCCAAGAACTCTGCATGACGCCTCTTCCATTCCGGGGGGAGGAAGGCTCCGATTTTTCAAGGACAATTGGTTCTCACTCACCCGAGACACTTGGGTGAGAGCCATTGTATCACACGGCTATCGTCTTCAATTCAGGACCAAGCCTTCAGACCGGTTTTTGATCTCCCACCTTCCTCCAGACCAGATGAGGCGGTCGGTCCTGTTATCCACCATTCAACAGTTGACAGACCTCAGAGTCCTGGTTCCTGTTCCTTGGCCAGAACAAGGCCAGGGGGTTTATTCTCCGGTTTTTCTGGTCCCCAAGAAGCCGAGGGGTCTTCGTCTCATCATAGACTTGCGCTTTTTGAACAGTTTCCTCCAGTTTGTCCGGTTCAAGATGGAAACCGTAAGATCCACCCTCGACACCTTATGCCTCAACGATTTCATGGCTTCATTGGATCTAAAGGATGCATATTTCCACGTTCCCATCCATCCATCGCATCAACGTTTCCTGAGAGTGGCGATTCCTCGGGGTTCGACTGTCCAGCATTTCCAGTTTCAAGCCCTTCCATTCGGTTTGTCGGCGGCCCCAAGAGTCTTCACAAAGCTTTTGGCAGTTGTGGCAGCGCATTTCCGGGTTCAGGGAATTTCAGTCATTCCTTATCTGGACGATTGGCTTATACATGCCCGGACAGAGCAGATTCTTCGGGTTCACCTTGCCACAGTGATCGACACGTTACAGGATCTCGGCTGGATTCTGAACTGGGACAAATCCTGCACCATTCCCTCTCAACAACTGACGTTTCTAGGTCTTCGCCTGGATTCCTGCTCCGGGAAAGCTTTCCTTCCTCCTGCCAGGATCAAGGGGATTCGGCTCCTAGTGCGCAGGGTTCGCTCTGCGCACCGCACCTCTTTGAGGTTATGCATGTCCCTGTTGGGCAAGATGGTCTCCGCAAGGTATGCGGTGCCCTGGGCTCTGGCCCACATGAGACTTCTTCAGAAATTTATCCTCGACAATCTAGAAGACAACCCTTTGGCTCTGGACAGGCTTGTCTGTCTTCCACCGCATGTCAGAGCCTCTCTCGCCTTGTGGCTCCAACAAAGCATCCTTGCTGCAGGGAGAAGATGGTCTCCAAGGTTCTTCTCACCACCGACGCCAGCATCAAGGGGTGGGGCGCTACGTATCGGGACCTATTCGTGCAGGGTCTCTGGTCTCCAGCCGCGAAGCTTCTTCCTTCCAACTGTCTGGAATTGCTTGCAGTGGAAAAGGGCTCTGCATCACTGGGAACATCTGCTCACCGGCAAAGACATTTTGCTTTGCTCCGACAATCAGGCAGTAGTGGCCTATGTCAACAGACAAGGGGGCACAAGAAGTCCTCGACTTCTCCGTATATCTCTCAGGATTTCCTTTTGGGCAGAGTCCCGTCTCATGACTCTGTCCGCTATCCACCTCAGAGGGACTCTGAACTTTCAAGCGGATTTCCTGAGCAGAACTCCGGTACTGAGCGGCGAATGGGCTCTACATCCGGCAGCCTTCGACCTCATCGTCCTACAGTGGGGCTTACCCGAGATCGACCTGATGGCATCCAGAGACAATGCTCAAGTTCCTGTTTTCTTTTCCCTCAAGCCTCAAGATCATCCTTTGGCAATAGATGCCTTTGCCCAGGAGTGGAATTTCCGTCTCGCCTACGTTTTCCTCCGTTTGCTCTGATCTCCAGGGTCCTACAAAAGATCAAGAAGGATCGCGCCTCCGTGATCCTAATAGCACCAGACTGGCCCAAGCGTGTCTGGTATTCGGACTTGATCACTCTAGGTCTCTCTCCCCCTCTAAAGCTCCCGGCTTGGAGAGACCTTCTGCATCAGGGTTCATTCCTACACCCAAACCCTGCCGTGTTCCACCTGACGGCCTGGAGGTTGAACGCGAACTGCTGAGAGCGCAAGGTTTTTCTTTTCGTGTGGCTGAAACTCTTTTGCAGAGCAGAAAAAAGATTACCTCTCTGCGGTACATTAAGATCTGGAAGAGATTTCACGGTTGGTGTTGTTCCAGAGGAGTTTTGCCATCTTCCTGTTCCTCGGCCTCCATTTTGGACTTCCTACAGGAGGGATTCGACAGTGGGCTTCAACCTTCCACTATCCGGGTTCATATCTCTGCCATCAGTGCTCTCCTGGGATTCGAGCTTATATCTCTGCCTGCGGTTAGACGTTTTGCCAAGGCCATCATCCGGATGCGTCCTCGTTCTATCACCAGGATGGTTCCGTGGGACCTGAATCTCGTCCTTCATAGACTTACATTGCCTCCTTTTGAGGTTTCTCTGTATTTATTATCGCTGAAGACGGCCTTCTTAGTAGCCATTACTTCCGCTCGTCGGATTTGTGAACTCCAGGCTTTGTCTATGTAGGAACCGTTTCTCTGTTTTTTCCCAGATAAGGTGGTTCTCTCTCTACCGCCAGAGTTCGCACCCAAGGTTCAGTCGCCTTTTCACAAGAACCAGGAGATCATGTTGCCTACCTTTTTTCCTGCTCCTGGCTCAGCTGAAGAAGAGGTTCTTCACACTCTGGATCTGAAGAGATGCCTCACAATCTATTTAGAACGGACTCTACCCCTGCGTAAGTCCTCTCGTTTGTTCGTGGCCTCTTCAGGGCCCAACAGGGGTGTCAGCATCTCCAAGTCGCTGAGTGGATTGTTGCGACCATCAACTTGGCATATTCTGCAGCCGGCCAACCTGCTCCTGTGGGGATCTGTGCCCACTCTACTAGGGCAGTCTCCACTTCCTGGGCCGAAAGATGTTGTATTTCGCCTGACCAGATCTGCAAGGCGGCTACTTGGCGGACTCTCCACGCTTTTGTACAGCATTACCGTCTCGACCAGATGGCTCAGGAGGACACTCTTTTTGGTCGGAAGGTCCTTGAAGCTGTTTTGTCTCCTTAGGTCTTCCCACCCTTCTGCTTTGGTACATCTATCCTGAGTGTCACCTGGGATGGCAGGGAAACAGGAAGTTCTACTTACCGAGAGCTTCTTTTCCCTGCCAATCCCTGGTGACACGTTTTTGTTCCCTCCCTTCCTTTTCAATAAAATTTTGTTGCATCAGATTGCTTTTCCTGTGTGGTCTTTGGTATTCACTGGAGCTAGTAGGAGGGGAGGGGCTTTTAAGTTTTTTGAGTCCTGCCCTATCTGAGGTATGGAGGAGGAGTCTATCCTGAGTGTCACCAGGGATTGGCAGGGAAAAGAAGCTCTCGGTAAGTAGAACTTCCTGTTTCCACTCCCAGATTTTGTCACCCAGAGCTAGTTAATCCTCATCCCAAACGTTTGAGAAGATAGTAAAAGGAACACCTAACAATATCACAGATAACTGGTTAAAGTTACATTTTTTTTTTTTAAAAAATCACAAAAGTTGTGGGCTAAGAAAATAGTTCTGTGCTCGGAAATAATGAGGTCTTTTAGATGAATGCTTTTCTGTACATTCTGTTCTCATACATGTTCACGTCTACTTGTAATAGAAATTAAAACAGTTTAATTTTACAGCGCTAAACAGACCCGATATCACGGACACTGAGATGGAAACGGTGATGGATACCATTGTAGACAGTCTGTTCTGCTTCTTTGTCACACTGGGTACGTGGATTCTGTTATTCCTGTGCCACTCTAATGACCTCTGTGTGGCTGGATATGGGTGGCCGCACGCTAAGATTTTATGCTCCAAGTGGCTGAACGCAGTAGCACTTGAGCAGCAGATCGGCCAGCAGCCCCCCCGGCATTTGCCCAGTGCGCCAGATAGGCTTTTTCTGTTTATAGTACTGTATCGGAATACAGCAAGCAATTGCTTTGCGTAAAAATCCTTGGTGTGCATATATATCTATATATATATCTATATATCTCCAAAATGCCTAAGGTACATCATCAGCTTTATTTTTTTCATCTATAGGTGCTGTTCCCATCATACGATGCCCCAGAGGGAATGCTGCAGAGATGGTGGCTGTGGTGAGAATGATTCCTTTGAATATACGGACAGACGTGCCACTCCCTAAGTAAAATTTTATTTTAGCTGCCCAAACAATATTTTGCTTTTCCCATGTGTGTTTCTCATAGAAACCAACTGCAGAAACGCAGTGAGGGCTTCAGTTTGTTTTTCCCGTTTTGGACGTTAATATAATGGAAAGCTATGGCTACTGCTTTAGATGTTGCTTTCTTGAGATGGTGGCCTTGTATTCCACATATTGGGCTACTTATGATGTCATCATCTCTGCACGAAAGTCTGAGGCCATTGTGTGACCAGTTCAGTGCTATTTTAATTCAGTCATCCCGTGTTGTCTTTTTTATTTGTGTCTGTTTACACTGGCAAAAATGTTCTTCCTTCCTTTTCTTCACTTTTCATTCCTTTACCCTCCAGAAACTAGACAAAAAATTGCGTGAAAACCTGCGAGATGCCCGGAACAGCTTGTTTACAGGGGACACCCTCGGGACCGGGCAGTTTAGGTACGTCCCTTAATGGTGGGAAAATTGAATATGGTGCCTTCTCAAAATTTCTGTATAATAGGGAGATGCCAGAATGCATGTAAACAAATGGCATGCTGTATCTTTACCTGCTATGATTGTGGTTTGGTTCTACCAAAATGTCATAATCTTCCTTCATTTTGTATGTAGCTTTCAAAGGCCGTTGTTGGTCCTTGTGGACAGAAACATAGATTTGGCAACTCCTCTCCACCATACATGGACCTACCAAGCCCTAGTGCATGATGTTCTGGTGAGATTTAAACTTTGTTTTTATAAATGTCCCAAATGATAGGCAGTTATAATATATAATATACGGGTGTAATATATTTGTCGGGTGTAATTGTCGGGTCAGTTGTCTTGGTCCAACGTAGATAGTACTCACTTAAGTATAAAACAAATACGTAAGTTATGAAGCAAATCGACATTTCGACCCTTAATCAGGTTTTTTTTAATTAATATCTGCATTGGACTTGTGTGTGTGTGTGTGTGTGTGTGTTTGTGTCCAATTTTGTGTCCTTAAGTGGGAAGCAGTTTAGTTGTCTAACACCGAAATAATAGCTAATAGTAACCAATCTAGTACGTACGTAGTGTTTGTTGCACCTGCCCATAAACTATACTTGAATATTTAAACAACGTCCCCTGCGATTTTTCCTACAGTTTTTGGAGATGAAAAATAATTATAAATAAGATCTAATAAACTCAAGTGCCTCAAATGCTTATTTCTAATGGTATAAGTAACCTTCAGTGTCGGATCTCATGCTCGCTAGTTCAGGAGAGCATAATGTCTGTATGTCTCCTACGAGAGAAGTAGGGGTGGTTAAAGTATTTTTTAAAGGTAAAGTTTAGCGTTATGCCGTAAAACCGCCATATCTGGATTAATAAGGCACTGAATTGTGTAGTAACTGTCCTCCAGTGCTCATTTACCGATGTGCATGTTTGTGTAGCATGAGAGAACCTACTGATTTTCCTGTGATCTAAGTATTAATATGTAGTTGGTCCACCACCTTGCAGCATTGTCCAGAATGTCTTGGTTTGCCAAAGGAGACATACGGAGACATTTTGGACAGTGATATGCTTCCAACTTCCAGTGGGCAGCAGCAACATGAATGTATTTGCTCCGTGCTCAGTATCCCAGTATAAGCAGAACCGTATGGAATATATTCGAATTGAGCTTTTTAATACAAATGTTACTAAACGTGTAACCAAATAAACTTCCAACGCAACATAAATAATTAGATGGGGCTAAGTCAGCTGCAAATGTAGGCCATCGTTTAAAAGAACCGTGTGTTGGAGTTTATAAGAGCTTAGCAGTATGCTAATTCTATTGCAAACAATGCTCTTAATGGGCTCTGCGGTTGCATATATACACCATTTTGTTTTGGGGATTTTGTGTACCAGCAAACAAACAACAAAAATATCCTCGACACAAAAATCCTAAAACGAAAGCCCAGCTCCCATTGGAGCAATCTCTCCTTCTACGTTGCTGGCTCTCCAAATGCTTCACCCCAGGGACCTCATACATATAACTTGCACTAGATTTAAAAACACAACAAACCCCCTCCCTGGGAGTCTGTACAGTGTGAATATATATATATATATTATATATATATATACACACACACACATACACACACACACACACACAAAACCCCTTTCTCTCGTTCTTAAAGTATCAAGGCATTTCCAACCTCTGAGTTCTGTTCTTTACTTTCTGCTTTGTGTTGGCTACACACCAAAGTTTTAGCATCTTGATGCAAGAACTGTTTTCTGGGCTTTAGGTGGCGAGCCTGTATATATATATAAGCACAAATAGCTTGAATTTCTTTACTATTGCAGGATTTTCACCTGAATCGCGTGAATTTAGAAGAGTCCGCACCATTGGAAGGCAGCCCATCTGGGACCCGACCCAAGAAGAAGAATAAGAAATCCTATGACCTGACAGTGGCAGATAAGTTCTGGCAGAAGTACAAGGGCAGGTTGGTGGACGTGTAACCCCTTTCTTCTGGATGAGGGTTTGGCAGATAACAGCAATGTTAGATCAGAACTGAGATCTAGGACTAAACAGATCATTTTTTTATATTAATCAAAGTAAATAAAATCTATTACATCTATCGTGTACTCTGTCTGCTTTCCTGCTATAAACTTTCTCACTATATAAACTTCTACTGTTTCTTCTGGATGACTGTTTTACTTATCCACGATTCTCTCAGCGAAGAGACTTCCAAGTATTTGCCTGTATGTCCCAGAGATCTTCACCTCCTCCTGGCATTATTTAATCTGGTAGTATATAATTAACTTCTCCTTCTCCCTCTTCAGCCCTTTCCCAGAGGTAGCTGAGTCCGTGCAGCAAGAGCTTGAATCTTACCGCGCTCAGGAGGATGAAGTCAAACGCCTTAAAACAATAATGGTAAAGTGCTTTTCCAAACTCTGCCGAAGACAGCCACACCATTGGGAATTAATTTCTGACTTGACTTGAGAGAAGACAAGTTAGTCTTTCCTAAGTGGACAATCTTGTGACATACCAGTGATTCTTGCCAGCCAAAATAGGCTAAACTATTTTAAGGAAGATAAGTCATAATTATACATTATTTTCTCAATGCATAGATTCAGTGCTAGAGGATCTGAAGAACCGCTATTTGATTTTACTATTCTTATCATTTGATTTTTTTTATTTTTTTTTAGTTTTCCCCTTTAGTTTATCACAGTATTTTTAACATTCGTTAGGTTATTTTCCTGTGAATGCCAATTTTGATAAAGAGAAATTGAAGAAGTCTGCAGAACCATGATTCCGCAACCATCATTGTCTCGTGATAATCTGATCTTTATGTTTTTCTAAGGGCCTGGAAGGAGAGGATGAAGGGGCCATAAGCATGCTCTCGGACAACACTGCCAAGCTAACCTCCGCGGTTAGGTGAGTTCTGACTTTATGGAATAGGACACATCCATTCCTTTCTTTTTTCTTCCTTTTATACATTTATTTCTTCCCATTGTTCTATAACAAAATAAGAAGGAGGCAAGTCTTTAACTATTAAAAAGACAGCTGACGCATTTAGAAAACAAGTCACAGTTTTATCTAATTTATTGTGAAAAACAAACCTAACGTTTGGACACCCTACAGGGGATCATAACGGCACCTTTAATTGGGAGGAATAAACATACAGATCCTGAGAAGAGGACGTTTTAGTCAGCTTCTCCCATGGCATTTTCCATTGGTTTACATATAACCTCTTGAAATGCAAAATGTGGGGAGAACATCTAGTTTAACCCCTTCAATCCCCTATGGACGTACTGGGACGTCCAAAAAACCCCTATTAAGAAACCCCTATCCCGGTACGTCCAGCCCTTCTTGCAGCATCAGGGACACATCCCTGCCGCTGCACGGGAGATCAGGCTTGTCGTTTGACTGCCTGGACTCCCCACTGACAGCAGAAGCTGGCATCGCCGGCTTTCTGCTGTCGAACTCTTGTAACAGCTTCCGACATGAAAGCCGGAAAGCTGTTGCATTTAAAACTGTTCGATCGTGCGATCTGGCATTTTCTTCCGGGTTGCTTCACTGCTGACGTAACCCGGAAGGTCACGGAGGACAGGATATCCCCATGCAGGGATATCCTGTCCTCAGAGGAGGCACAGAGACGTGGAGATCTCTATGCACGTCTGTGAGGACCTGCATAGAGATCACAGTGTGATCAGTTGCAGGGGGGATCGCTGGGAGAGGGGAGTGAGAAACCACTCTTTCACCCCCCCGTCCTGAAACGGAGAAGCAGAGAAAAAAAAGTTAATTAATTTAAAATATAATTAAAAAAATCATTAAAATATAAAAATAAAATAATAATGTGAGTTGTGATGTCATTGTGACATCACTGGCATGTTCAGGAGGTCCCTAAGAGGACCTCTAACCATTTTTGTGTTAAAAAAATATATAAAAAATGCAAAAAAATGAAAAAAATATATAAAAAAGATAATTAAAAAAATTTAAAAACCTTACATCCCATTGCCCTAGCATAACACCTAGCCAGTATAACCCTCCTGCCTCCGTTCACAACCCCCAAACCCATTAAGCCATAGGCATACAAATTATACAAAAAATGTACACCTTATCGTATGCTCCCTGGTGCTGGGAAAGTATGGAAAATCTATATAAATTAGGTATTTCTGAAATCAGGACACCTGAATTGATAAACTTGGAGGGTATTTGCCATCACTTTACCTAATTTTGTGAGGATTCAGAGGGAAAATGTAAAAAAATCTGTTTTTTTTCTAATTTTCTCTAGTTTTTACTAAATTTCTCATTCTAAATTTTCAGCTAATCATCCAACTATGGTATCAAAAGAAAGCTCTATCTCTCCTTGAAAAAACAATATATAGTTTACATGGGTACACTATTCACAGGAAAGGAGAATAAACGCTGAACCGACATAGTGCAAAAATGGCAAAATTGCTCCGGGCTTTTAGGTACCAAAAACCCCTGGGATTGAAGGGGTTGATGCTACAGATTATACCAATACATGTTAACAAGAAAACTACGTTCCCTGAGAGTGTAATTCTAAAACAATTTTTCCCTTTCCAGCTCCCTTCCTGAACTCCTGGAAAAGAAGAGGCTTATAGATCTTCACACCAATGTGGCAACTGCAGTGCTGGAACACATCAAAGTGAGTAGAAGAAAACTTGCTACCCTTCACTGTCCTGAATATGAATAATCTGTCTGTTGTGTGAAGAGGTTGCTATTTATAAAGTTAAATCATATATGAAAACTATTGCAATATGTTCCAGGCTAGTATTTTCATGTTTATATCCTACCTGAACTGTGTACACATTTGTTTTGATTTCAACGCACATCTCTTTTCATAAGTATAGAGTTTACAGGTAAAAAATAAGCAACATGCTCTATACAGCTATGTATTAGAACCCCACTATGTGTATGCAGTGGTAGCAGTCACCTTAATCTGCTCAGTCCCCTTACGGCATACCAGTACATCCTTAAAACCCGTGCCAAGATGCCATTAAGACGTACCGGTACGTCCTGACTTTGTTACAGCGGCGGCAACAGCATAGACTCTCTCCTGTCGAGAGAAGCCAACATTGTTCCAATGATTTACCACTAACAGGCGCTCTGATCTAAAGAAGTATTTTAATAAACCATCTTGCCAAATTTGCTTTAATTACATTTTTATATATATGTTTATTGGGCATTAAATGAGTTTAAGATCCTTAAACTTAGTGTAATCTGAAATGTGTCCCATATTGCATTCAAGGTAATAAAATGTATACATATATGATAAGGTACAATAAAAATAAAATCATAATAATGTTATATTCTTACATAAAAAAAATGTAAAAAATTGTCTTACTAAACTTTATATAATAGGAAAAGTAAAGATTATATCTTGCTTTAAAATATAATGCCTTCTTATTTATTAGTTCCAGATGCCTAGCAGTGTGGTACACCTGTGGTACCTACTGCATTCATTCAGATAAGGAGTTCCTTCTCCATATTATTTCCCATACTTTTGTAGCAGGGCAATACATTTAATAAGGGCATTCTTAATGAGGAAGCTTCATGAAGACTTTTGTTCTCAATATAGGGAGAAACAGGGGAAAAAATTCTTTATGTGGATATTGGATGTGACTCCATTTTGTGTTTGTGTGAGAGTAATAAACTAAAACTATAATATACTCATTTCCAGCCTAAAATATCCAACTGTCTTAAGCCCATATGGTTATTATGCCTAAAATAGGTGTTATAAGTTTGGGAGTCTTAAAGACGGTAGGATTAAGGTTAAGATATTAGTGTTTATGAAGTCTAATCCACGGGCTTTGTACTTGTCAAACAAAGTCTTATACGCCCTGCACACCAGTGGTGTCCATTTTCAAGTTCTGTGTTGTAGATCTACGGGTTTGTGTGCCAAAAAGTAATAAAAGGTTTTGGTGCCGGTTCAAGCCAACAAGTTAATTTTGAGAAGAGTGCAAGCCATATAATGGCCGGAACTGAGAGACAGTATCACTGACTGCTGTAGGACAATCCTAGACATCGGCTTTTCCCACGTACCAGTTGGTCTCTGGGTTGATATACCGTCCATGTGTCTGTATTAGTAACTCTAACAGGTTATGATTTGATTTAACATTAAGGGGTTGTTCTACCTTAGCCAGTTTTCTGTATTATGCAATCTAGTAGATGCCACATGCTACCTTTTCAAAGTCATTGAGGCCCTTAGAACTCTTATTCCAGATTTAAACTTTTAAATTTATATGGCGATTCCGGAAATTAGTGTTTAGTTTGTTAACCAAGTTATTCTGTTTATAACCATATCAAACGTAGAATTTCAGCATCACGGAACTATCTGTAGTGGAGTAAATTACCAAACATATTTAATTTGGTGTGTTTATATAAACAGTCTTTTAAAAGACAGAGTGAATGAAAAAAGCTGTTTATAAACTTCTTTCCAGATGTTGTACATTTTGATGAATTTCTCCAAATACCTCCACTAAGCCTCAAACGAACACACTTTTTTTTTTGGTCTGTACTACGTGTGTGTGTGTGTGTATGTATGTATATGTATATTTATATAAGGATTACAATAAAGACCTAATGCTAAAAAATAGCATCAAAGCAACAAAAGCTTAGAAATGTTGGCGTTGGCATCACGGTGAATCAGTTGAGGCTCCAGCAGTTCCTCGGGTTCTGATAAAGAGTGGCAGTTAGAAGATTCTGAGTCTTTGGAAGGAGACATTTCTGAAGTTGTTATTATCTTCCCACAAGTTAACAAATTGATCGAGCTGTGGGAGCTGGAGTATGATAAGGCTCAGAACAAGGCTGATCATTTTTTCAGTGGCCTTTAAACAGTCCAAAGACCTTCCTGGTGTATGAAGCTCTACAAGCTATTATTGCAGATCAGTGGAAAGCACCAGAGGAAAAGGCTGATAATGTCCAGGAGGGTCTCTACGCTGAGGAATTTGTATGTGTCTCCTAACATTGATACTACTGTGGCTAGAGCCACTAGGAGATCAGCTATCCCTCTGGAAGACCTCATTTCTGTGATCCTATGGACAGAAGAACGGAAGATGCCGCTAAGAGAACATTTGAAGCGTCCTCCACTATCTTTAAACCATGTATTGTGGCTGCTTCTGTTTCCGGATCCATGTGGCTGCAGCAACTGGAAGAATATGTCTTAGGTGGTGCTGGGGAAGGGGTAACTCAAGGGGGGCACAGATCTTTGTTATGCAACCATGGAATCTCAACATTTGGTTGCTAGTGCCTCTGCCCATTTTTTTGTGGCTAGAAGAGCCTTAAGAGCTAAAGACTCGATCACCAAACAATGACTCTAAACATCACTTATGCAGTATTCCTTTTTGTGTAAAGAATTGTTTGGGAAAAAACTAGGGAAAGTACTACTGGAGACCAGCGCTTATAACCAGGAGAAAACATTTGCTTTGTTTTGCTCTTAACCAACTTGAGGCATCCTGGATTCCAGAACATCTTCCCATTTTCTAGGCGTACCTTTTATTCTCTAGGGGAAGAGGTAAGCTTACTCAGAAGCAGGGAGACTCTACACAAAAGCATGACGACAGACACACTCCGGTAGGAGACAGGCTTCGGCATGAGTGGGACAGTTGGACTCCTAGGGTCATTTCCAGAGGATGTGGTCTGGAGCTCAACAGGACTCCCCATAACGATTTCTTTGCATCCACTCACAAGAAAAAGTTCTAAAGTATAATCCAATAATTTGTAGTAAAACAAGTTTTGAATCCGATACCCCTAGACCAGACTTCAGTTGGTGTCCAGTTAAAGATTTCAGATTCCTGAGCCGTGTCATTTTTCTACTAAATCCATCAAGTCTGCCATAGAGATTCTCTCTGTTTTTCTAGCTACTTCTGGGTCTCCAGGATTTATATCTATATGTGGCAGTGCCTACTTCAGAAGGGACGCTACATCTCAAGTTCAAGGCCTTTCCTTTCAGACTTGCCTATGCTCCAAGGATCTCTACCAAGCTCCCGTCCGTAATTACAGCCTTTTTAGGAGGGGAAAAGAATGTTGTATCTTATTTAAATTGACTCAGAACCTCCTGGCTCATCAGATTCTAGGCTGCATAATGCATTTTCATAAAGCCTGCCTCCAGCCTGCAAGAGTAGCGTTCTTCCGAGGGTTATAATAGACACAACCTCCTAGAGGATTCTTTTTACGGAAGATAAGATCCAGAATCTGACCTTGGTCATCTGTTCATTTCTACGGATGCGCAAGTGCGACCTGAGACTGCTTATGAGGCTTCTGAAACTTATGACTTCGACAAGGCAGGTGATGTCTTGGGCGCTACTGCATATGCGGCCTCTCCAGCATTTTATCACGAGTGTGTGGGATCGGTCTATCCCCTCTGTGTGTTTTCTGCAAGGCCTCTAGTCAGCCCAAAGAGAGTTGTCTCCATGTCTATCTGCTGGAACTTATAGCTGTTCGGAAAGACCTACAGTCCTGGGAGAAAAGGCTCCATGAAAAAGCTATATAGATACTCAGATAATCGTACATTGTGAGGCACAAGTAGTTTCCAGCTGGGAGAACCTATTGAGACCTTTCAGCTGTTTATATCACAGGGAAGGAAAACATCACTCCAGCGGTAGATTTCTGAAGATTAAAGAAGAATGGGGTAAGAATGGGTTCGGCAAAAAGCTTGGAAAGGACTTGCAGTTTCTAGGAATTCAAAAGCAGAGTGATTTTTACTGGTGATTTGAGAGACTTACAAGGCCGCCATCAAAGAAAGTCCAGTCACTTAGAGCTCATTCCACTTGTGCTGTCTCGGCATCTTGGGCAGAGGCAGCTGGAGTCTCCATGGACTAGATTGTCAGAGTGTCAGTCTGGAAGTGCACACCTTTGTGAAACATTATCAACTAGTGACTTCTTGTGCAGAAGATGCAGAAGAGTGTTGGAGGCTGTTATTAGTCCTCTCTTTGACTTTTGTAAATCTCCTATGCTCCTATGATTTGGAAACAGTAAATTCTTACCCAAGAATCTCTTCTCCTTGTCACTTCCCAGTAGCAATTTTTGTCTCACCTTGCTTAACTAGTCTATTGTATTCACTGAGGGTAAGGGGGATGTTCTAGAGATTTTAGAATTTCCTCCCCTACCTGGACAGGCAGAGCTTCTGCACTGGGAAGCGGCAAGGAAAATAAGAATTTACTGCTTCTACAGAAAACTCTATATCTTATATATTTTTTAGCACTGAGAAAGTATGAGGAAGCTAAATGATTGGCAAGATATTAAACTCGCAAGACAAGAACCGTTTAAAGTTATACTACTATACCTCTTTTGTATGGACTGGTTGGATACCTCGCTTGACAAAGAGAAAAAAAATCTCAGAAATTATTTGAGGTGTGGAAAACTTCTATTGCAACTCTGGACATTGACCTACAAACTAAAATGAAAAACAACTTTGAATTGAAGACTTGGTACTGTAGACAAATATCGGTGGGCAAACCACCCATGACTTTACATGGAAGTTTCTGATATCGGAGAAATTATATATATATATAGCTATATTTAGAAGTTGGTGATGACATACCTCATGACCTAAGAGATACCGAGGGGGGTTAATATTATTGTTTTACAGATGGAAAATTAGAGGTTGCATTCTTCAATATTATTTTTTCCAGATGGACAGTTGTTCTCTGTTATGTTATCCATTTTTCTTTTATGTTAAGGGAATTGTATTACTGTGGTTTAGTTATATGGTCTATCTGGGGTGAACGTATCTTTGTGCTTAATATTCTCGATAAACAGTTTAAAAAAAAAAACTAGCAAGACAAACCAGAGTTGGTGTTCTGCCTTATAACACTTTATAGCTAAATACATTATTCAGTATGTAATTCCTAGTACTGTTAAATCTTTCATCATGTATAATGGCAAGCGAAACCTAGATATACCTTATACCTTATAATTCTTTTTACAACTAAATATGTCCTTCAATACGTAATTCCTAGTACTGTTTAAATATTTCATTGTGAATAATTTTGCTTAATTTTTAATAGGGACACTTAATTGTCAATGGATTGTCACCAAATGTCATAGAAATTGTGATTGGTTCTTAAGGGTTGTTTGTGTTTGAGTAAACCTTCAGAGGAAAGAATGCAATGACTCTATGGTAGGTTTATTTAGACAAGATGCTACAGAGAGCAATTAGTGTTGCGGATAAGTGGAACAGAGCCTCCAGATAAGCCAACTCTGTTTTATTAAGTCCAGGTGTTTTTAGAAAGCCATTGAAATGTTGGGCGCCATTCCAGGTTTTGTAATCAAATACAATAAAAGTAGCCATTGGTGATTCTTGATTATTATTATTGGTGATTATTCAGTATAATTCAAATACCTAAAGCTGTATGACCTAACACATGTTTCCTTGTTTTAACAGAATTCCGATTTTCTTGTTATTTTGTTAAGTATTTTAATACATCCATTCTAAATAAGGTAACTAAGTGCTGTGGCTCAAAAGTCTCAAAAAAGTTACATCTGGCAAGTAACCTCCAAGAGCGTTTGCTTTGGGGGTCATTAATAATGTCAGAAACCATATTAAGGAAGAGAAAGCCTTGGATGTGGCAGTGTCTCCTCATCTGATAATATGAAGATTATTAGCAAATGGGCTTGATTCAAGTTGGAACACATAACGTAGGGGCCTGTAGGCCACCTTGAGTATAATGAAAAATGTGTTAAACGCAAAGGAATGTGAGATATGTAGATAGCGTTATTTGTATTTCAGTTTGATGCCTTGCAGAATGAGTGTCAGTTGATACATATGGTTCCTGATATACAGTTTTTTGTCAACATTTTGGATACTATGATTAGTCTTGAGCAGTGTTCCAATCTTTAAAGGATATGATGCTGTTATCTATGGGGTTTACAATATAGAGACTCAACTTATAGGCACAAGAAATGCACACCCTTAAAAAGCATATACACTTTCAGGGGTGCTGCCGAAATGACCAACATGGACATACAACAAAGCAAGAAATCAGCGCAGGTATTATTTAAAACCACCTATCTAAGGCATAAATATTGGGGATTCTGGCCATATATTTCTAATATATGGTACAAATCTAAATGGTTTCTATATACTTTCACATTTCACATGTACGTAGGGTTGACCGCTTTTGTTGCTTATGGTTTGTGATCTGCTGCTCAGATTCCATCTGAATTTAGCATCGACCTAAGGAAGCTAACCATCAATCAGTTTCTCCTGGGTCTGATGGCAGCTCCCTGGCACATATGGCGATTAAGTCAGGGCCTGGATTTCAGATTTGTGTCTCGTAACACCCCAGCAGGTTGAAAGATTTCAACAAACAGCCCCCTGTATTTTTTTTTCCTTGGCTTGTACCACTGTTTGTCCGCAAGAATCTTTTCCACCAGAAAAACACAGAACTTGGCCGGTCCTTCTTCAGGAAGGATTGTGCTTTTATAAGTAGGCTAAGATGTCCGCATATGGGCCAGAAAATGAACGCTTCAAAACACAGATCTGGTGCTAATTAATCTTCCTTCTATAAATAAAAGGCTTTTAGTGTTTGTGTCTGTCACACAGACTCGCCTTGGGATTCCTACATTTTAAACTGGCTAGTACCAGGTTACAAAGTTAAGAAGGAGCTTTATACAAAACACCAGGTGTCTTCTGTCTCCTGTTGTTGGTGTAGTCATAGTATGGCTGGTGGTAGCTCAGGAAGGAAAAAACCTTTCCGTTCCAGAGTGTAAGGAGTTGAGTAGGCTTGAGAGTGGTTCAAGTCGGCCTTGAAGAGTGAAGGAGTGCAAGTCAATGTTGTGTTGACTCGTAACCCACAATAGTGTTGTGATCCCCATGTGTCTGTAGAGACTTGTGCAGTGGTGTGAGAGGGAGCTATATCTGGCACAAGAAGGCTTTGACTCTGTTCTTGCCACCTCATCAGATGTGCTTGCCCACTTCTCCTGAGAACGTTTTAGAGCAGATGCTTTGAAAATAGTAAGGCACACCAAGTGATCATTTTTTTGTGTGTGTGTTAAATCTTTTGGATAATAGTTGTTGACCATTCCAGACAGTGGCAAGCTATTCTCCTATTAACACAACAAAAAAATGCTTGTAATTTCTGCTGCATATACGGCACCTAGAACGTGTGTCCGCAATTGGAAAACGTCCTGCGTAACAAAATGGTTAAAGGTGCCTATTTATATATTCAGGCTTCTGTTTTTTTGTTTGTTTTTTTTTAATATATGCAACTAAAGTATTTATGGGCTATGAAAGGCCAGAACTCATGTGTTTGTTATTAAGCTTTGTGTATCCCTGTATTCAGTTAAGCAATTTGCTTTGTTTTTCTTTTATTACTGGGATTATTATTTCTGCTCCCATTAAATGTTCAGTAAAGTGTTCCCAGTCAGGCTGTTGTCTGCATGCAACAAGCAGGAGGAAAAGAATGGATTTGAGAGCAGCTAGTACGTGCTTATTGAGAGCTGTCCAAGAACAATTATTTCGTAAAATATGGAATCAGGGAATCTAACGCAATTCACTGGAGTGGGTTGGTCCAATCTATATCTGTAGCACCAGTTATTAGTATTCTTGATCAGTGATTTTAAAATTTGAGTGTTGCTATCTTCCTGGTGGGTGTGTGTAGATGTGTGTGTGTGTATATATATATATATACACACACATATATATATAATTACACCGGTCAACATTATGACCACCTGCCTAGTATTGTGTAGGTCCCCTTTTTTTCCACCTAAAGAGCTCTGACCCGTCGAGGCATGGACCCCACTTGACCTCTGGGGGTGTGCTGTGGTATCTGGCACCAAGTCATTAGCAGCAAACCCTTTAAGTCCTGTGAGTTGCAAGGTAGGGCATCCACGGACTTGGAACTTAGAGGCCAACACCTTGAACTGGTTGTTATGTTCCTCAAACCAATCCTGAGCTGTTTTTGCTGTTGCGGCAGGGTGCATTATCCTGGTGGAAGAGACCAATGCCATCAGGAAATACCGTGTACATGAAAGGGTGTACATGGTCTGCAACAATGAGACCATTTAGGTAGGTGGTACGAGTCAAAGTAACAACCACACAAATGGCAAGACCCACGGTTTTCCAGCAGAACATTGCCCAAAGCATCAAACTGCCTCCATCGGCTTGCCTTCTTTCCATAGTGCATCCTAGCGCCATGTGTTCTGCCGTATTTTTCAAATACTTAGTACAGTTCAGTGCATTAAATATATCTGTATAATGTTGTGTACAGGTTAGCTTTAAGTATTATGTATGAAAAAAATTCATAACGTATACCGGAGGGAGAAGTTACAATAACTTTCTCTTCTCAGGATGTGCATTGTTAGGCTACCCCAATCGATCAACCGTGCCCTATTACGCTACTGACATTGTTTGAGTGGCTCAGACCAGAAGTTGAACCTATATATCAATACTAATTCTTTTCTCAAATGAGCCAGTATTCAGCCGAATCGTATAAAAAGTAGGTAAAAAGCTGAAAATGTTATTTAGAATAGGTGAGAGTATTAAGAGTAACATAGACTTTGCCACTTCACACTTTAAGGAGCGTTTTCTATGATATACAATTGCATACCTATCTGTATTGTCTACTTATCCACAGAGGGACAATCAAAGAATCCAGAATCCCTCCTACATACAAATTCCCAGAGAATACTTCCTCAATACAGAGTTTTTTTTATGTTCTATTTAATTCCTAAAAATCTTACGGTTTCTTAGTTTTTCTGTTACATGTACGTTAAACGTGAAGTCACTCTTGTACCCTATCGTTCTAGGCTCGGAAATTGGATGTTTACTTTGAATATGAAGAGAAACTGATGAGCAAGTCAACTTTGGACAAGTCTCTCCTGGACATCATCTCTGACCCAGACGGTAAGTCTTGCCCTTTTATAACCCTACAGGTTACTTACTAGTTAACTAACCAAAGAACGCTCGTGGGTGTTGTACGTGGCTGCTCTGTTTATGTTTCTAATCCTCACTCTGCCCTTCAGGTTTTGGCTTTGAAGCCAGCACACTCGACACCTCATTGATTTTCAAATGTCTCCTGCCTCACAGCATGCATTAAAGAAGCTGTTGGCACCACACATTTCTGTACATGGCACAATCCCACAAATCTGACTGCACATTCTCTGTTGTGTGTTTGTGCGCCAACACATCATTACACGAGCAATTTATATTTCACAGTGAGCCTTTTGCTATATCCCCTAAACAAGTGGCAACTGACAGGTTGGTCTCCTGTTAATGAAGTACAATGCTTATGATACATGGCCACTCTGGCCAAGTGATGGCTGTGAATCCCAAGGGTTATTCTATGAGTAGTTGTAGTTATATATACATATTCCACACACTGATAGGACTGTAGAAGTGACTTAATGCAAGCATTGTTGCGTAACTTGTATGTGACAGAAGCATTACAAACTGAGCGATTCTGAAGCACTGTTCAATGAGACTATATATTCAATGATGTAGGTAGGTAAAAGGTGTGAAGGGCCCAGCTTGTTAGAGCTTGCCATATTAATTGGCCTCACCTGAAGTCCCTAAAACAAAGAAGACTTGTCATGGTCATGCATGAACTGATGGTTTTACATTCCAGTGGGGGGCTTTTGGGACATTTTTTCATTATAGAAATCAACAACAATCCTATTAAGGTAGGTAAAGAACTTGACATTCTCAGCTACAGAAGACAATCTTTCCAAACTGGCCTTGCTTGCTTTGAGGAAAAGACCCCTGCGTTGGAATGCGATTAGTAAATCTCATTATATTCAAGGAGAATACAAATATTTGTCTGGGAATCTTTTCCTTTATTAGTCTGGACAGTCAAGATGGAGAATGCACTGCCAATTAAAGCAGCTGTGATAGAATCCATTGTTAAGTAAAAAAAATAAAGGTTTGTGTTTTTTTCTAGCAAACACAGGCATTAAGGGTTATTGATACAGGGTGAAACCTCTAGCCGGTGGCATCAAGAATATGTTTAACCCTTTAGTTTAAACATTGGAGAAATGTCTCTGGGTTTTTTTTTGCCTTCCGTTGGATCTACAGTTAGACGTACCTGGAAGGGTCGAACTTTATAGAGTTTGTTCTTTTCTTGCAACCTGACTAACTATATAACGAAGCAGAGTAGTAGCCTCCTATTCTTGGTCGTGACTTTGAATTGTTAAAGTAGAAGGCCAATTAAGTATGCTTGGCCTTAAAGAAAACTTTCTCTGCTCTATGGTTTATTGCTGTAATCTACATTTTATTTACTGAATCACATTACGAGACAGTCCAGGGAAATGAGGAATTATTTTGGGATCACATGGAGAAGCAAAAGCTTGAAAAGAGAAAATTGTTTAGATTATGTTTATAATAAAATGAGCGAAAATGATGTGATAGCTGTGCATATGTTTTCTTTAACTTTACATATGTTTTCCCCAAAACAAATGCATTTGGCATCTATTTTGGCAGCAGAAGGTTCAAATAAATAAATATTGACATGAACCATAACTTAATGCAGAATGAATCACTCCCGGTATCCATGACTTTCACACTAGTAAATAAGAAAATTCCATTAATTTCATGTATTTTTCAGGACATCTTGCTAGTTTGCTGCTTTTGACATTTTCTATGTTGTGTTCCTGAGCACCTTTTAATTAGGCTGCTAAACCTGAGCTTCACCCTGTGGTCTCTTTTTACTCGAGTATAGTCTTGGAGTAGTCCAAAAACATATGTCAACGCTTCATAAAATCCACACATCGTCGTTCCAAGGGATCATCAACACTCCTAAAAGTATCATGCTGGTGTCGGCAAAGCAGCTTGCTCCTGTCCTCTTCTCGAGTTACCCACAGTTGTACAAATATTTTCTGAGGTCTTTCTCTGTACGGTGTGATCATCATGCTTCATAACAGCCTATCAATGGTTCCTTGTAGCTCTGAAGAGCATAAAGTGTTGAGCAGAAGATGTTCCCCGTACCATTTATGGAGCATGGAGGTTGCTCAGGGGTCTCCTACAAAAGCTTTCTTTATGATGGGGCTCAGAAGAAACTCTACAAGAGACTCTGGTTTCCTCTATTTTGCTGAATATTTAGTTTTTAGTGTGTTTCACTGACACCCTTCTTAATCATTTTGCTCTGGCATGCCCATCTTTTTTGAAGTCACTTTCCATCAGAACAGATTTCTCTCATAGCAAGATATTGCTCCACACCCGAAGGAAAGCTTGTTGGCTCAGTTACCAACTGTAGGGTGATGTCTTTAGCGCTCCGTCAGTCAAAAAAAACATAATAATAATTTGTGGGCTAAATATAGCTTTTTGTGTTGAGAGCCATAGTGCATGCAGTGAATAGAGGTGGGGGCAGGTCCTAGGGGGGCCCCAAAGGATTTTTGGTGCACACAATCCTTTGATGCCATCACTGACGATCTATGCTGCATAATGAATATTGTGATTATTTACTACTATGCGTGTGCTTTTAATATTGCGATTCATGTGACAAATTGGCAACTGGTTTTTATAAGCTGCATAATTTAACTGCACACATATGGAATGACCTATTCAGAGAGATATGCATTCACTATAGTATAGATACAAGAAGCAGGATGTCTATCAACTCTCATTTGGCCAAATCAGTTAACCCGTTACTGTAGTACCACCTATGATGGTAGATGTGACTCTGTGACTTAATTGGAGTGCATTTTCACATGAAATTAAGTAATTTTCTATCACATTGGTTATTTTGTATCGGAAAGCAATTTTCCATTTTGCATTTAGTATAAACTCAATATTATGCTAGGTGAGAGAGCATTTTATTTGAAAGGATTCTGCCCATATTATTCTACAAATGTCTTTCTTAAAATCTAGTTATGGTAGGCAAGCATGTGGTGTCTATTATTACTCACCTTAAAACTTTCTGTCTAAATTCCCTTGAATGCTTTCCCAAAGGAATATTAACATACAGAATATTAATGTCATTCCTCTGACGGCATTCTTGGTAAGAAAAAAATTTGTTAATAGTTTGTGCCTCCTTTGGCAGAATTGCACTTATGGACCATTCGTTTACCGATGGGCACTTATTTTCTGAATCACTTCATCAAGGATAGTGTTCATAAATCATGTGTGATCTCACAATCTGGGTTCGGTCAAACCCTTCTAGATCCATGTAGACTTTGACATCCATTCCATGAAATAAACTCACTGGGAACTGTTTTTTTCCGTTCGCACAGAGGTTGGAACTACTACATCCTTCTCAGGACATGTAATCGTTATCACCCAAAGTTTAAAAATAATCTAATTAATTCCATTTGTTTGGTAAAGATATCCTGACTTCAGGCTTGGTTTCTATACAAACATGAAAGGAGATGTAGTGTGTTATTTTCCTGTTAGAGCGCGGTGGAGGTAATGAGACAGGATGCTATGTTAGGATGACAAAATTTACCAGGAATGTGTATCTGTTTAGGTGATCATTACCACACCACCGTGCCAATGGGGATGAACACTATCTTGGCTCTACCATCTCCCTTAGGTTTTAAAATATTAACCCATTGCAGAAAATGTAACCACACATTTGGCTACCAGGGACGGCATTGGTAATATGTTGTCCTGCCAGCTGCATTTTTATGAGTATTTAATAATGTTATTTTAGAACATTAACTGTGAGAAACATCAAAAAAATAAGATGATCTCAGGCGCTTCAGTTAATCCACCCCATAGCACAGCCTCTAAATTTGCTTTGCTATACAAGTGATCAGGTCACATTAAACAGGTCTTCATCAGCTGAGGGTGTTTCAAAAGTGTGTTGGGTCAAACACGTCTCTGTGCACTGTGGGGTATTTAGGTTTTCACCAAGATCTATCTATGTCAACTATACTAGAAGGATCACGGACACTTTGTTGAATTAGCACGTGGTCAGTGCTGCTTTTAGTGTACAATCACACATTATTTGCCCCAGTACCAGCGTACACATCGACACATCCAGTATTTTATATTAAATGAGCGTGCTCAATTCTTCTTTGGGCAAGTAGGGGAGGGTGGTCCTGGCTTTTTATGCCTCCCCCCTCCCCCTCTTTGCATATGATTGGGGAACGCTGCGATCTGGGTTATGTTCAGACCATTGTGTGGAAAGTGATCCTATCAATTTTAGTGGAAGCACTTTCCTGCCACTGATTATCTTGTCCAAGTCTAGTTGGATCTTGGAGGAGTAGGGCAGCTGCTGCAGCAGGGCCGTCTATTCTGTGTCGGGTGAGTGCTCACAGTACTAGTGTTCTTCTATAGTGGTGGGTGTTAGGGGTATTAGAAAGTCCCTTTTAAGGGATTTAAACAAAAAATAATGATAATAATACTGATAAAATAAGGATAGATATTTAGGTGAATTAAAAAAAAGTCAAACGCAAAAACCTTTTATGTCAGCTTATCCTAGTGATCCGGAGGTTTCCATTCACTACAGTACATATAAACGTTCTTATCTTAGTCAACGTAACCTTGTTTAATTCAATGCTTACTGTGTATACCAAGTGAAAAAAAGTAAATATATGTAGTGGAGTTTACGTGTGGAGCATAGGTCATGTTGGTAGATATGACATCACTACATCATGTTTGATGCCAAGAATGCAGAATTCTACGATGTGGGCTGAATACCAAACGTGTATTGTATTCTAGTTCAATAGACATTATTTCATGGAATTCTGATGACTGAAATAAAAGAATTTTGGAATCAGCAGTAGCATTCCATTTGTTGCTATGGCGATAAAGCCCTCATTTCAACCGATGCACCCGAATTTGCTTTTGTACCAACCCCCTATATTTCAGCTTTTCAGCTCATTTTCGTAATCTGTCTTTTCTCCTCTTCTTCTTCTTCGTTTGAGTTATAACCAGTGTCGGTTAATGTTTGATAATTACTTGCAAATCACTCCCTGGCAGTGTATCAGTGGAGCAAGTTAAGCTTTATTAGGTGAGAGGGATTATCACTTTGGTTGTGACTCATTGCCCGTGGTTAGAGCTTCAAGTGCAATAGACAGAATTGGGAGACGAAAGCAAATTCCCACAATCACTTCTCAATTCAAATTACAGAATTTTAGAACCTTAATATTATAGTTTAACCAAAGCAATAAATCATATTCTCCTTGGCACACACAAAAGCCTCTTGGATTTTTTGTACTTTTGTTCCTCTGTTCCATGAATTTTCTTTATTTCTGAATCAGATGTTACCAGTCACACTGGTCTCTAAATCAGGTTTTATATTAAATTATTTGGGGCTTTGTTAAATATGTACATTTTTGGAAAATTCTGGGCAAGTTAATTACCCCTCTTTTCAAACAGTCGTATTTGAGTGAGGACTTTGACTAAGCCACCTTCAGTTTGAGCCATTCCAAGGTGGACTTGCTTGTGTGCTTTGGATCCTCATCCTGCTGCATAAGCTTTAGGTCACAAACTGTTGGCCGGACAGTCTCTTTCAGGATTTTCTAGTAGAGAGAAGAATTTGTGGTTCCATCAATTATAGCAAGTTGGCCAGGGCCTGAAGCAACCAAGCGGCTCCTGACCATCACACTACCACCACTATATTTGACGGCTGGTATGATGTTCTTATTGTGGAATGCCGGGTAAGCTTTACACCTGGTGTAACAGGACCCATGTCCAAAAATTCCAATTGTGGCTCATGGGTCACATAATATTAATCCAAATGTCTTGGGGTTCATCAAGATGTTGTTGTTTGGCAAATGTGAGATGAGCCTTTGTACATTTTTTGGGTCAGCATTGGTTTTCGCCTTGCAACTCTCTTATATGCCATTTTTCACAGTCGTCCTTATTGTGGAATCCTGAACACTGACCTTAACTGGGGCAAGTGAGGCCTGCAGTTCTTTTCCCTCCCGGGAAGGTTCACCTCTTTTCCAAGTGCTGTTCATTTGTAGATGTCACTCACCACTGATAAAGGTCCATGACTTTGCTTCTCTTGAATTTCTTTAGATCACACCGTCATGTGCTGCTTTTTGAGACCTTTTTGCCCACTTCACTTTGCAGGATCTCTTTAATTGATGTTTTGATTCAGCAGAGCTTGCAGTAATCATGCCTGGGTTGGTTTAGTAACTAAGGGAGCGATTTTGTAGGGCCAGGTAGATTTTTTACATGAAATCATTATTAAAAAGCCACATTTTGTTTTTACTTGGGTTATATTTGTCTAATAAAATTAGTTTGATCTGAAAAATCTATGTATGACACACATGTAAAAATAGAAGAAATCGGGAAGGGGCAAATACTTTGTCCAACACTGTATGTTGCCAGCTGTTACATGGACTACCGGCTCCATCTACTCACAACAAACATAGTGAGGACTCCTTTGTACAAAAAGTATAAATAAACAGGAAGGGATCTCAATGAATGAAAAGCCTAAAGTAACAAGAAAGTGTGATTTTGTATGGATTGATGTCTGCAATAGGACCGTACAACTCCAGTCCAGGGCTGCAAACAAGCCAGGAATTATTTGCATCCTCGCTTGAAAACAAGTAGTTTAATAAATTAATTGAGTTGCCTGTAACTCAAGCTGAGCAATTAAAATGAGCAGCCCTCAAGCACATGAGTCTAACAGACATCATCTCTTACCATGCCAAGCCCTCTGAAACCACTAATTCTCCTTTAAAACCTTTATTTAAGGAATCTTATGTTTCCCTTACCATCAACAATGTTGCATAGTTTAATTAAATCCTTAAGGCTCACATGTACCCCGTCTTGAGTTTGATCCTACCTTTTATATGTTAAATATTGATTGATTGTACATCCATTACAAGCTGCACAGCAGTACGGACTGTGCTGACACTTTTTAAATAGTAGCACCCTCCATAAGTCTGCACATGAGGGACTTTCCAGCCATCATATGCACTTTAATGCATGTGCAAATGTATTGGGGGGATTCTGCAAGATCTCCTCATATGTATTTGCACGACCCCCCCCCCCGGCTATTTTGGCCAAACACATCTCCCTTCACATGGTGACCTTACCACCGATCAGCTCTAGCTCCAAAGCTGCTGGCGGGGGTCTGTTTGCTGCCACAGGTTCATACAGGTGGTTGTTTTTAATGCAAATCAGTGAGTTCTCTTGTATTTTATAAAACAGAAGCAGAAGGCTAAACATTGTATGATGCTTATAATGCAATCAACTAAAGCTATGGTCAGGTCAACCTGCTGTGAGTAATCTCAAAGACACTATTAACTATAAAAGTCAGATTATTCTCCAAAAACATCTCTTCAGCAATTAGACTGGGTTTCTACATAGACCTATTGGAGCTATGTGTCCGGTTCTGGCGTCATTTGTTATTTTTGTGGTCATGCATGAAATGTCTTTTTATGGCCCGTTTTACATGTTTGTATGTCTCTCGCTGTTTGTTTGTAGCTGGGACTCCTGAAGACAAGATGCGGCTGTTCCTGATCTATTACATCACGTCTGCTCAGGCCCCCTCTGAGGTACTGTACTGTGTATAGCGAGCAGTAAAACAAAAATACGGCCCAAATCTTCCCTGGACCTTCATGGCTTACTGGGACCACTATATTTTCCCGTACGGCCAATTCTCACTTTAATCATACCATCGCTTGTCAAAAACTAAGTTGGCTTTATTTGTTGGATGGATTAACTTTCCATCTGCAGAGGCAAGTGTTCTGTTTCATGAGTTGGTGGGTCTGACATTTTAGGTATGATGATACATAATCATACATTAGGCAGTATGATACACAGCAATATGCAGCTATGCAGTGGTCCAAAACCATTACATTCCGTTAAACCTGGAATTGTGTTAAAATCTTAAACAATAAAATATTTCTAAAACTTTTTTAATTCAGAAAATGTAATACAGATATTGGCATGTGCCATTTACTGAGGGCTTGCTTGACATATTTGGGTCCCTTTACTGCAGGGACATCCAACATGAGGCCCTCGGGCAATTAGGGCTGCAACTAACGATTATTTTAATAATCGATTAGTTGGTCGATTATTTTTTCGATTAATCGGATAAAAAAATGAATGTAAATTTTTCATTTATTTAAAATAATTTGATAAACAAGTGATGTTAAATACAAACAAAAAAA
>VKOC01026224.1:0-27318 GCA_009364415.1 Spea multiplicata
TTTCCACTTGGCGTTTTTCTGTTTGGCGTTTTTTTCAGTCCTCTTTGGCGTTTTTCTGCTTTTTTGGGCTCTGTGGCAGTTTTTCAAAATCGCAGCATGTTGACACTCTGGCGTTTTTTGCAAGAAATCTTGGCTTTTTTTCTCCAATAGAAGTCTATGGGAGAGAAAAAACGCCATGAAAAAGCCATGTGGGTTTATTGCCTTGGCGTTTTTTATGGCGTTTTTTCCACAGTTACAATGCAGAGGATGGACCCAGTATCTGTGTGTCCTACGAGAAATAGGCTGAAAACAAACAGTTTCACACAAAACAAAGTCCTGGACTGGTTCATATTGAATTCTACACCATTTGGAACAAACATGCCATTACAAACAAACATACGCGACCGGATCCTGCGTGCCAAAAGCAACAGCAAACAATTTGCACCATCATTTGGGGCCAATCTTCCCAGAGGAGCAGACATTCGAAATAAAGCTTTACAAACCACAGAAAAGAGACAAAAGGGTCTACCAAGTAAATGACATCAGGAGAGGGCAGATACTTGCCATTTATCCTAATCCCTTTTAGCTGGGTGAAACTTCTAACTTGTAAAGGCTGGAAAAACTGCCTAAGGTCAAAAAAAGCAATTTCCACAGAAAGGCTAAAACGCCAGAAAAAACTGCAGAAAAAACGCCAAAACGCAGGTAAATGCAGTGGCAGTTTTCTTGGCAGTTTTCCTGGCGTTTTTCATCAAGAAAAAAACGCCGGACAAAAACCCAAGTGGAAACCTAGCCTTAAAGAGTTCATATAGAAAGTATTGCATAGGTGACCCACAAACACACTCTGTTCTGGTTTTGGTGTTCCTGGTTCTGGTTTTAGTAGTTTCCTACTATCCCATTATATTTTTAATGTGAAAAGACAAATTTGTTTTGTCTTTTGGTTAGGTGCTCTTTTGTATATAACTATATATACACTATTTGGACAACAATGTTGTGACAGCTGACCATTGCACCAACAGTGAGTTTTATAACATTGCATTCTAAATAGATATTAATATTATTATTATAATACAATACATATATTCAAGGGGTCTGTCAAGACGAAAATTGACAGACTAAGACAAACCAATACATTAGGTGGAGAGAGCCCTCCTTGCAAATATGTATGTGGTCCCCCATTTGCAGCCTCAAACAGCTTCCACTCTTCTGGGAAGGCTTTCCATAAGATTTTGGAGTGTTTCTGTGGGAATGTGTAAGGTCAGACACAGATGTTGAACGAGAAGACCTGGCTTGCAATCTCCATTCCAGTTCATTCCATTGGTGTTTGATGGGGTTGAGGTCAGGGCTATGTGTGGACCAGTCAAGTTCTTCCACACCAAACTAACCCAACCGTGTCTTTATGGACCTTGCGCCCCAAACTGTTCCCACAAAGTTGGAAGCTTAGCATTGTCCAAAATGCCTTGTTATGCTGAAGGAGTCATACCAAGACATTTTGGACAATGCAATGTTTCCCTCAGAAACACTCCAAAATCTTGTAGAAAGCCATCACGGAAGAGTGCAAGCTGTTATAGCTACAGGGGGGGTAAGCATTAAGTGAAGACCTAACCGATGGTCAAGTTCAGTAATATCTACTGATCCACCTTAATTTGACAAGAATAAACTGATAATGTTACTTTTTTGGGAGGCATAAAAAGATAATAAAAGGACTAAATAAAATGTAAATACACATGTAGGATAAATATTATCATAGCAAATTACCTCCAGGCATAATGCTACTGTACTTGTTCATGTAAACAAAGTACTTCATGCATATACATGTAAAGTAACACTCATGAATATATTGTTTAAGCACAATCATTGTTATTTGTTCATGTTTTTAGGAACAGCAAAAGAAGAAATGCAGGAATATTAAAATAATAAGGGGGAACTACTTTAGATCAAATTATTTTCACTCCCAGGTGTGATTACTAAGCATATTACCTATCACTAATAACCCCAAAAGAAACATACTTTTGATGAAATATGAAAGTATATTTGACGTCAGCTTTGTATCAAATATGCCACCATGTCCTGAATATCAGCGTTACTATTGATCACAAAATGAATGTGCAGCCTATAATCAAACCTGTATCACACTTTCTACAAATCTATAAATGGCTCCAAATGAATGTCTTATTCATTAGGGAGGCCAATTAAGTATGAGGAAAATAAATCCTGTTTTTGGATATATGTTTTTCCTTTAATAAGGGAAAATTCAAAACATAGGTTGATAGGTAGATTTTTTTTTGAATATACAGTATGCATGTAATAGCACATATTATTTAATACATGTTATATAATTATTTTGCTTGCACAAATTATGCTAGCTAAAATAAAAGTAGAAGAAATATCCGCTAGGCCATATGTACCTTTGCCCTGCTGCTTTTAATTGTGTGCTTGTGGCTTGTGGATACAAGTTCAACTTGTATCATAGGCAGTCTGTAAGAGTACCCAGACATCCCTGTCCCTTCAGTGTCATGTGCTCTAAAATATGCCCCCTCACCGTACAAATTGGTGCCCCCTATATCTTCCTCAGCATAGTAGGGTCAGCGCTGGATGGATTCAGTCTATTAACGTTAACATACACTCACTCTAACACTATACAGCCTCCATGGTAAATGAGCCCATCAAAATCATGTAGAAAACATCTGCTTTTCATAACTACTATAAAAACAAAGAGTAAAAGCACATTGTGCAATATCCAAAAGTTGTATAGAATATATATGGTTAAAATTGAAACCACTTACAGGAAATAAAGGCACTCCAACTGGTGGTATGCAAAACACCAATATATATGGCTCCAACTTGTCCAAAAAGTGAAGCTTGTTCCTCCAAGTGTGGCATAAATGAGCTTCATCAATGTGTTTCCCACATGTTCTGTGCTCCCATCTGGTACACTATACACTGACACACACTCATGCACACTAACACCAGCCTGGGTGCCATGTGCTAATGGACATGGGGACAGCAAATTATATATTGGGGGTCTTCAACAGCAGGAAGCACACAGGATGTGAGGGGGGAAGCATTAGGAGGTTATGGCGGTTGTTATGGAGGCCCAAGAGATGGCTACTGTGTAAACAAAAGGTAAGTCTGGGCCTAGAGCAGTTGCCGCATAAAAATGTTGTGTAAAAATGAAAAACCTGCTTGTTACAGACACTGGGGTCTAGTTATGCACACTGCCTACTTTTACTCCACTCCTTTGATCAACTACATCAAATCCCTCATTAATCTGAATTTTGTCCATTACGTCACATCATTAAATTGTATTACATTTAATGACATCAATTCATTCTCAATTAGTTTTCCTTCCACAAGACTTTATTCAATGTTTTCAGGAATTATTTCACACACGTCACATAATTCTCTGTAATACCAATGCCACATTAGCTCTCCATATCCTCCAGAAATGAACAAAAATGATTGTCCCTTATCAGCACACAAAACAATATGCTTCTTCGGTTTTGGTTTTCAACAGCTTTTCTTGCACAGAACTATTAAATAATTAGTGATTAACATGTCTTAGTTATACACTATATGCCATCAATAATCTATACTCAAAACAACATTATGGTAAAAATGGTTTGCATTTATGACATTTTTCATAAGGCACTGTAAGGTATTGCCATCTAGTGGCGGGAATAGCGTATTACAATGATAGAGAAGGAGCCCGCAACAGAAAAATGTCACATCAGATTTGGTAAAGCCATATTCATTCCATCAGATATGCCAACATCAGGCATTACAAAAACATATCTAATTAAATACTGTATAAGACAAAGTCTTTCTCTCTCTGTACTCATGTATCTTTTAAGAATGGCATCAACCCAGCTAAGGAGTAAATGCTGCCATTGGTATCATTTGAAGACACTTCTCTTAGTTACTGTTGATCTATCTACCTTGCTCTCTGTCTAGCTATCATCTGTCCACTATACCACTATACCTTGATGGATTTTAGAGACCTTGAGCTCCCCCACCTTCCGTTTGAGGATGCTCCACAGATGCCCAATAGGGTTTAGGTCCGGAGACATGCTTGGCCAGTCCATCACCTTTACCCTCAGCTTTTTAAGCAAGGCAGTGGTCATCTTGGAGGTGTGTTTGGGGCCGTTATCATGTTGGAATACTGCCCTGCGGCCCAGTCTCCAAAGGGGGGGGGTCATGCTCTGCTTCAGTATTTCACAGTACATGTTGGCATCCATGGTTCCCTCAATGAACTGTAGCTCCCCAGTGCCGGCAGCACTCATGCAGGCCCAGACCATGGCACTCCCACCACCATGCTTGACTGTAGGCAAGACACACTTGTCTTTGTACTCCTCACCTGGGTGACACCACACACGCTTGACACCATCTGAACCAAATAAGTTTATCTTCCTTCCTTCTGGGACGACGGCCATGCAGACCAATTTGATGCAGGGTGTGGCGTATGGTCTTACAGGCTGCCCCCCGCCCCTTCAACCTCTGCAGCAATGCTGGCAGCACTCATATGTCTATTTCCCAAAGACAACCTCTGGATATGACACTGAGCACGTGCACTCAACTTCTTTGGTCGATCATGGCGAGGCCTGTTCTGAGTGGAACCTGTCCTGTGAAACCCCTGTATGGTCTTACCCACTGTGCTGCAGCTCAGTTTCAGGGACTTGGCAATCTTCTTATAGCCTAGGCCATTTTTATGTAGAGCAACAATTCTTTTTTTCAGATCCTAAGAGAGTTCTTTGCCATAAGGTGCCAGAGACCAGTATGAGAGAGTGTGAGAGCGATAACACCAAATTTAACCCACCTACTCCCCATTCACACCTGAGACCTTGTAACACAGGCGGTGGGAAATGGCTAATTGGGCTCACTTTGGATATTTCCACTTAGGGGTGTACTCACTTTTGTTGCCAAGGTTTAGACATTAATGGCTGTGTGTTGAGTTATTTCTTTAGTGTTGTCACACAAAATTTACGAAAATGTGAGGGGTGTACCCACTTTTGTGAGATACTGTATATATATAAATAATATATTATATATAATATATATATATATATATATATATATATATATAGAGAGAGAGAGAGAGAGAGATTTTTATAAGCAAACAGCGAGAATGTGGAGGTATATTGTCCTACCCACACACCCTCAGACATCATGGGAATGAGGGGGTTAAATGATAATTTTGCAAATCGTAGCCAAGGATACCACAGTTACCTTTTTTACTTTAACCCTTCATCCCACTAGAAGAGGGGGGGCATGGCTTGGGATACATGTCTCCCACAGGGTTTTATAATATATCTCAACTACCACTAGCAGGGAAGTATATAGGACAATATCCCCCTGTTTCTTTAACTACCTCCAACCCATTGTACAAATGGGGGGAAAGAAGAAGGAATTTGTATGCCCTCGCCCTTAACTCATACATTTTATAGTCGCTTGTCCTGTAGATTACTGAATCTGTAAATTGTTTTGCGAGAGTTAACCTGTAAGGGCATGCGACTGAAGTCAACTCTGCTCAGTTGAGTTAACCTCTCAAATTCATTATGACTAGACCCAAAAGACTTTAATAATATTTGACTCAATCCTGCAGTTTTTTTATTTTTAGCAATTTTAGCTACTGTATTAAGTCCTATTCATCTGCCATCCATAGCACAAAGGATCGCAATTTTGAATTCCAATACTGAAACCCTTCTCAAATTAAGAAAATAATCTGAGCAAGAGATTAGGATTCCAGGCCAAGCTATTTAACATTCCTTGTTTTGTTCCACACAGAGATATGTTTACACTGTGTTTATAGGGTTATAAGAGAAACGTTCATTCCTCAACAATTCATAGAGTTTAAAATGCTTAAAAAATAATGCCCAACTTTTTTGTGTTTCCGATGTGTTTTAAGCATTAAGGACAGTTCTTCAAATCCATTAATATGCTGCATGAAAAGTACGCTGGTGGTCCTCCTAATGCCTGCAATCCTGTCCGATAGATGGATATAACTCATAAATTTAACTTTCTTAGAGAAATAATCTAGATAAACATAGAACAGGTTTACATCCGGGTCAAGCCTTACATGTTTTTGAGGCCCAAGAAAGAAGTAGGGATATTACACTCCAAAATTTTGGACATCACCATGGTTTCCTTTTGTCCAAATTCTCTCCAACAATCGCTAGATATAATGAAGCATCTGTGCTAGTCTAGCGGGTACTTGGTACTACCTATAGAATTTCTAAATGTGAAACACACATGTTGGCCTTTGAAATGTTAATAGCCCAATCCCATCCTATTCATAGACAAGGTTCTTTCTATCTTTCCCTCCTATTGTAACATATAGCTCAACTTTTCAATGCTTGCCAATAGAATGTAATAAATTATTAATTCCACATTTGAACACAGTAGACATCCGATATAATTTGCTATTAGGTATTTAGATAGAAGTTGACAACTTAACAAGACTTTTTGTGTTTTCCCTCTTTAGACCTCTTTGGTGTGCATTTAATTTTTCTCTTCTGCAAGTGTTTCATCCTCAGTATCAGTATCAGTAACACAGGAGTCCAAATTATGTTGGTTTGGGAGAGCTATTGTTAATTAGTGATAAGGATGGGGTTAAAGAAATGGGACGTAGCTTCATGGTCTGTTTCCAATCAGCTTAATGAATGGCTACTTTTTGAATAATGTGGGCCGCTGAGAAATAATAAATAAATATTAATTAATATGTACAAGATAACACTTAACTATACTTACTAAAATATATGTATCTTGATGGCTAGTTTTTATTTCATGCTCGGGACAAGGGTGTATCTATGCCGGACTCTTACTACAATTGGTATATTATACGAAACAAGCATATTTTCTGGGCTTTTTTCCCTATAGTTTCTCAAATTATTTCTCAGCATCTTTTCCTACTTGTTCTCTCATCTGTGTAAAAAACACCTTACTCATATTTTGGTCATGTGTAAATTTGAGGGTTATCCTTTTATATACAAACATGTTGATACAAAAATGTTTTCTTGTACATATAAAAAAATATTCTGAGACTGTTATATGGCTTGGCTGTTGTGCATGGCTTGTTTTTCATCAATGCATGTTTGTCATTTGAGATTTTTCAATCTCTGGCCTCTTGTATGGAGAGTTTTCTTGCCTGACACTTCTCATGTTGTATTGTTTGAATAACTTGCTTTCATTGCAGGACATATTCTTTGTAGCCCCGGCATTGAGGACGCCCCAAGCTTGTTATAAAGCGTTACAATGGGATTGCAGATACTTTACAATACAACCCTTTACCTTTTTTGCCTGCAAAGTGGCCATTGGTTGGGGAGAACTGATCCTAAACATGATGCTGATCATTTTGAGCATTTCAAAATCATAATACATTCAATTTAGTTCTGGCACAAAAACAGAACAAATGAAGATGTAACAAAACCCCCATATCATTTTACATTTGTAATTATCACACAGATTAACATGCAATAATAATGGAAACACTGGCTCTAATTGTTATATAATTATTAATTATATAATAACATCAGATTTTGTTTAATTTGTAATAATTCTAATCTATAATTTTGTGCACTGATATTTACACGGCTTTGTTGCCATAGCAGAAAGCAAATCTTCTTGAAACCTTCAGAAAAAAAAAGACAAATTACCATATTTGCTCAATTATAAGACGACCCCCTAAAATTTGAATATTAATTTAGGAAAAAAAAAGAAAAAGCTGAATGACTTGGAGAGGATTTGCAAAGAGGAGCGGGACAAAATCCCTCCTGAGATGTGTGCCAACCTGGTGGCCAACTACAAGAAACGTCTGACCTCTGTGATTGCCAACAAGGGTACTAAGTCATGTCTTACAAATGCAAATCAATTTATAACTTATTCTGTTATTCTGGATTTTTTTTGTTGTTATTCTGTCTCTCTGTTCAAATAAACTTACCATTAAATTTATAGACCGATCATGTCTTTGTCAGTGGGCAAACGTGCAAAACCAGCAGGGGATCAAATAATTGTTTCCTTTTCTGTATATATATATATATATACATATATATATAACACGGCCCACATATGTATGCAAAACAATTGTGTGAGGGATTTTAAATGTATCTGTAAAGCTCAATTGAACTTTATTATTCAATTCCTTGTTTTTACAAGGATGCTTGCTTTGATGTCATTTGACAAGCAGTGATTTTTAATTGAAAAATTGAAAATAGCATGTAATGTGAGGACATACATTGTTATATGTACTAAACATGTCATTTGAACAAATCGTTTAATGAAATTGGGACCATGAAAGGCAGACTTAGATCCAGTGCAAATATTTTGTCCTGCTAAGTACCTGTTTACATACTTTATTATTAGTTAATCTGACTATTGGATTAAGTTCATCCACACTTTACTCTGCCTTTACTCAGCAGAGTAAACTTACTTTTCTATCTCTTTCTGACCCTGTCCACTATGTTCCTGTTACCCACCCAACTCTTTCTATGCACTCTGCTGGGTTGTTTTTTTTAGGAAAACCTAGAAATGATCCTCTGGAAAATGGGACATTCAGTTTGGTGATGATGTCACGATAGTAGAACATGTCCTCAGCTTTCTGGAAATTATAAATGTTTTCTAGAATCAGAGTGTGCTAGTGATGCCAACCATTGGACATGTTGTGCTTACAACGGCTTGACTTGCCCAAGAAACAAGCACAATTGACTATGCAACTCTGCTCATTAAAATGATTTTGTGCTCTGAATTTGGGTCATTAACTTATTACTTCAACAGTGTACCGATTTGTCCTTTGTATCATGGGCCAACTAGAGTCATATTAGATTGTTTGATTTATTTGTTTATTAATTTCGTAATGTTTTGTTTGGACAGCTGGCACACAATTGCCTGGTTTGATCCAAAGTCAAGTAGGTCACATAATATTGTTGGGTTCAGTTACCCTTTTTTAATCCAATAATTGCTTTCAGGGTACATGTATATAAATTTATTATAGGATAGTCATATTAAACAATAATGAAGCACCAAGGGTGTCCTAAGGTATGGTAAGAAGGAGCCTGGAATGATGCCCCTACCCATTTTTAAGCACCCCCACTGCTAGGCAATCAATTCTATCTTTACAGCTTGGCTTTGCACATAGACCCTGATGTTGAGCAGGGACATACGAGTAAACCTTCTTGTCTATAAAGGCTCTAGAAACAAATTTGGCTTCGGAATATGTGCTTTGGGTAGCTCATGATCATGACAAGAAAAGTATCCCTTTTCAATAAATACTCCGACATGCTGTTAACATGACTTTCTATATTTAAATATTAAATACTGGTTTAGCTGATATTTTTGTTTGGGGGATTCACAATACTTCATTTTATATATTCTAGAATTAATGTAGTAGTATATGAATATACATGCATTCATACAACAAATGGGCCTTCCCCTTTAGTAAATAGTGCTATTTTTTCTCCTTATATTACACTTTATTTAATCTCTGTGGCATGTTCAACTCTTACCATATAAACCTGGTTTCAGGTTTTATGCACCTGCTCAAATATAATTAGTCTTAACTGTCATTGTGAAAGTCCAGCACTGTGCGTGCTCCCTTACAATACCATATAGGACTGATGAAGCACCCACCTTGACTGTAAAAAGTATTGGGTTTTCATTCCCTTGGACTATATGCTAATTAAATATAGGGCATATATCTTAATCTCGTTCTCACACAGCATGAGCCAGTATCAGTTTACCAAAACCACCACCTGATTGTAAGACAAATAAATCATAACCAAGTGTAAACTTACAAATATAAAAGGATCAGGTCCCGAGAGCATTGAGTGAACAATGCTAAATAGCTTTGCAGTTGCTGAGTCAGAAGAAAAACCTTATTTTTACACATAGGATCATGGTAAGCAAACTATACCCGGGCTAAAAGCCAAATCACAAAGAAAAGCACACAAAAAAAGAATAAATGCTTTGTCAAAAATACAGTACTTAATTATTTGTTGTTTTAAGTAGCACCATCATTTTCAGCACCACTGTAGAAATCTTAAATCTAAAGTTTTCACTAAACAGTTTCAGATCATAACACAGTTTATTATGTGTTTTATAATGGCAGATCAAAAGTCACCCTGCATAAGGCACAGTAATAGCTTCAAATGAAATCCCACGGAAATACTTATGCATTATTCAGAGTCAACTCAACCACTTTTGTGAAATAAATTTGGACTTTCATAATACATCTTTTAGTTAATGAGTCTAACAAATATGTTGAGAATTGGAACTTTAATATGGTAGCAGCATATTTGGCAACTGTGACAGAATGACCTGTTATGCAGGGCCCCCAAGGTACTCAGAGATGGCTCCAGCCTGGCTGCCAAACAAAGATAGCACAGGTACGAACTCCATTGTTTCCACTAATCCAATCAATACGATTGCTGCCAGAGGAATTAAATGTTGGGTTGTATATATGTATCTGTTTATCTATGTTAATGCAATTCTGTGGATATATGAGACTATGTTTTACAATAATAAAATGTTAATTCTCGCTTTACTCAATTCAAGCTAGTTGTGTCTACTTATTGGGTACACACAGCAGGGTCCCAAGGTGTGCATGCTGGCTGGTGCTGGAAGTGATTTCTGGGACAACAGGAGGATAGATCTGGGTGATCTCTTGGTGAACCTGTTACAGCAACTATAGCCCCTTTTTCAGAACTAGAGCCAAGGGCATCACCAGTGCCCCCCTGGCACCCAGGTGCTAGGTAACTGAAGTACCAGTAACATTGGAGTGACAGAGGATATTGCAGTCCATAACATCAGCTCTACCCCCCGGATGGACTGCTAGTCTGAGTGCAGGTTATGGCTTCATTTCCCGACACTCAGAGGACTTCTTTTGATGGCTACATGAGATAATGCACCATGTCGCAATGCTCACATCATCTCAAACTGGTTTCTTGAATATGACAATGAGTTTACTGAAGTCCAATGGCCTCCAAAATCACCAGATCTCAATCCAATACAGCACCTTTGGGATGTGGTAGAACGGGAGATTTGCATCATGTATGTACAACCGACTAATCTGCAGCAAGTATGCCACAAAGAATGAAAACAGTTCTGAAGGCAAAAGGGGGTACTAGCAAGGTGTACCTAACAAAGTGGCAGTGAGGATATATATATATATATATATATATATGTATATATAATTGATAGATAGATTTATGTATGTATATAAGAGTATACACATGCCTGTGTATGACTGCATGGTGTTACAATATGTGTTACAGTAAGGTGTTTGTGAGTGTATGATATAAGCATGTGTGTGCCTGTTACTCTATGGCAGGCATGTCCAAACTTTTTTCGAAGAGTGCCAGATTTGATGAAGTGAACATGTGCAAGGGCCGACCATTTTGCCTGACATTCTTTGAACCATTAAAATTAAATGCAAATTAACTATTTTATGCAACGTTTATTGAAAACGGCATATTTTTCATTTTGTAACTTGGATGACAAATCTAAACAGGTGTTAAATCACTCTGCCTTAATATCAAAAACACAGATCTATATTTGGGCAACTTATCTGTGGGGCCTTATCAGTCCGGAACGCGGGCCGCAATTGGCCCTCAGGCCGGACTTTGGACATGCCTGCTCTATGGTGTAAAAGTATATTTACCTGGACATTTCTATCTTGAAATAACTATCTTGTGTCTTGTTGATGTGCTTAGTCTTGCCATGGTGTGTGACTTTTGACATTAAACTTCGACCTGTTAATGAGTTTGGCTGTTCCTCACCCAGTTTTATTCCTCTACATTTTCTGTTTCAGTTCATGATTTTTTTTCAACCTACATACTAAATTGATGATCATTAGCACCTGTTTGGTATAATTGTTTAATCATACACTTAACTATATGCCTACAAAATCCCTTACTTAACAACATTTTTTCCACACCTGCTTAAAACGTTTGCACAGCAAATTACATTTCTTTTTGTGATTATTGCATTTTACCGAACATAGGTGGTGGAGCCTTTAAAATATTTAGATATTGGTGGATGTTCCACCCTCCTCAGAGTTTTTTGTTTAGCTATTTATTTATATAACACCGTCAGATTCCGTAACGCTGTTACAATCAGAGTCAGTGAAATAATTTTAAATCACACACAATAACAAACAGATACAAAAGGATAAGAGGACCCTACTCTTGCGAGCTTACATTCTAGTCGGTAGTTGAGGGGAAATTGAAACAGTATGAGAGTACTGAATATATATCACAAAGAAATGCAAGTGTCTGGGCAATGCAGCTTCGAAAGATTGGGGATTGCTGGTACATTGGGAGTATATACACCGATCAGCCATAACATTATGACCACCTACCTAATATTGTGTCCCCCTTTTGCCGCCAAAACAGCCCTGACCTGTTGAGGTATGGACTCCACTAGATCTCTGAAGGGGGGCTGTGGTATTTGGCACCATGACATTAGCAGCAGACCTTTTAAGTCCTGTGAGTTGCGAGGTGGGGCCTCCATGAATGCATCCTGGTGCCATGTGATAGACCAGGCCACCTTCTTCCATTGCTCTGTGGTCCAGTTCTTATGCTCACATGGCATTGTAGTTGCTTTTGGCAGTGGATACGTGTCAGCATGGGAACCAGTGGCAGAACTACCGGGGTTGCAGGGGTTGCAACCGGGCCCTGGAGTTCTGCCAGTCAGGGGGGCCCAAGGGGTGCCGAGTGGTCGTTTTCAGAAACTGCTCGTCACCCTTCTGTCTCCTCTGCTCCCTGCTGCCGCCTGCCTCAGCGCTGCCCCGACTGCAGTGGTGGGAGCGTGAGGCGTCTGTCTCGGGTGCCGGCTCTTCATGTTGAGCGCCGGCATATGATGTGGCAGAGCAGCAAGACAGAGGCCTCGCGCCCCCACCACAGGGCTGCACGGTGACCTACAAAGGGGGGTTGGCAGAGGGTAGATAGTGAGAAGGGGGGTAGGAGGGGGTAGGTAGTGAGAAGGGGGAGGGGTAGATAGTGAGAAGGGAGGTAGGAGAGAGGTAGATAGTGAAAAGGGGAGGAGAGGGTAGATAGTGAAAAGGGAGGGAGAGGGGCTAGATAGCCTGAGAATGGGGGGGGATGGTGTGAGAAGGGTATAGATTGGGTTTGGGGGCCCTTAACAGATTCTCGCACCGGGACCTGAGGCTTCTAGTTACGCCTCTGATGGGCACCCTGATTGGTCTGTGGCCACCCAGCCCCATACGCAACATGCGCAACATGCTTTCAGAATCAGCATTAACTTTTTCATCAATTTGAGCTACAATAGCTCATCTGTTGGATTTGGCCACCTGAATCAATTAGCTTTCACCCCCCATGGCCCTGTCGCCGTTCACTGTTTTTTCTTCCTTGGACCACTTTTGACCCGGAAAACACTCCACAGGAGCTGCAGTTTTGTAGATGTTCTGACTAAGTCATTTAGCCATCACAATTTGACCCTTGTCAAAGTCACTCAGATCCTTACGCTTTTCCATTTTTCCTTCTTCTAACGCATCAACTTTGAGGACAAAATGTTCACTTGCTGCCTAATAAATCCCATATAGCTCAAATATTTCTGATGGCGTCCCTGAGACTGTTTGAATGGTGGGCCACACAAAAATGGTCTATGTTGTTGTAGCAAAAGCAAATGTCATTTAGTCCTATGGAGCAATTTTAATGAAAATAATAATATTAATGGGTCCAGGGTCTCCATTGCAAGTGGTTAATCTGTATCTAACTACCCTTTTTTAGTCACTACACACACTTGCTGTAACAGACAATTAACTAAATAAGGACATGGTTGGCAATATTCTGTGGGAAAATGCTTATATTCCTATATGCCCCCAAAAGATTCTTCTGCTAAAGAAAATAATCAGCCCAAGTTTCAGTTTACGAAAGTACACTTCCCTCATAGTCTGCTTTAAATTTAAGACCCTGTACACTTACTGATGCTATGTTTATGTGCAATTCCACATATGGCTATATGGCTGCCATAAAAAATATAACTGGATTTCCACTCTGTGTCCTAATTGTGGCTATTAGGTAGGTCATTATGTAGCTCATCTAGACAGATTAAAGTATGTCACGCCTGCCATAGTATAGGCCCCAAGCAAACATAGATGGACCAAGGAACAATTTAAATGCTTTTCTAAAGCATTCATTAGGCTACAGATGATCAAATCCAAAAAGCTTTTACAGCTGCGTGTAGCTCTGATAGCTTCACTGCAAAAGTCTTCCACTGTCAAATCAGTAGCACGTTGGTGATGAATGAGTAATCCAAGTGCGGCATTCCTTAATCAGACACATGTTAAAATATAAGCTTGTTGTTATTTATGAAAAGCCTGCCACATTCTTGATTCAGTCATGTGCACATTCAGCTTGAGATTGTTGGCTTGGCATTACATCTAGGCCTCATTAGCACACTCACGCATAGGACAGCTTAGCCCTGTTTCAATTGTTCTAATAACCAGGCTCACTTGTTGGCAATGTCTGGTATAACGGAAAGGCTGTAGAGCAAAATGTCCACGATGCAGCTGTCCTCACTCAACCCTGGGACTGTCCAACTGTGTTAACCATCTTCTTGTCTTCAAAGTATGCCTGGCTGTGGCAGGAAATTATTCCTTTTAGACAATTAATGAGAGTCCAGGAAATTGTTGGCATTTAAGAAAAAAAAAAGAAACAAATGACCTAGCCATGTGCAAGTTATGAAAAAGGGATTAAAGACATCACTTCTGGTTATCATAAATGTACTTAGTCTTTTTCATTGCCAACACAGTAGCTGAGGCATGCCTCATCCCTAAGCTCAAAAGGCGGCAGGCTTTCTGGCTTAGTGGCTGCTGTGTCCTGTCACCTTCTGTTTCAAGGAAATTTTCAGTGAGCAGGAAAACTCACATGACTGAATATACCAGATATTTTATTACATAGACAAATCATTGTATCCATCTATTTATTGAATTGATTCTATAAATTATATTTGGTTCTGTTTTTGGGGCAAGAGGATAAGCTCACCGCCAAGACCCTCTATTAACCGATGATGGGTAATTATAGATCTGGCTTTCCCATACCCAATGTGCTGAGGTGGGTTAATATACCTGTCTCATTCTCATCTCCTACTCAGGGAGATGGTGGTAAATTTCAAATAAAATGTACCTCCCCTTCACAACCATCCAGGATAAACTGTGTCGCTCCTATACGCCACCCCCTGTCCATCCTGTGCCTCTCCACCTCCCTCTTTCCCTGTCTTGTGAGATGGAGAACAGGTTATAAAAAAACCTCAACTATTCAACTTGGGGAGGGGGGCAGTTGAGGTCCATCAGAGCAGAGGGTGAACTGTAATTTGATTTTTTGACACTAAAAGGGTGCAAACCTGTTGGAAATACTTGTTTTTTATGGGCCATCGAGTGGTGATTACTAAGCCATTAATTCTTATTTTAGGTCTAAAAAAATGCCACGTAAAAAAATTAAAATAAACAGGTAGTGGGAGGAAAATGACCCAAGTGGTTGGATGATATATTACATCTTCCTTTCACTTAAATGGGCCCAGTACAACTACATCTCATTAACTCTTAACTCAATTACTCACTTGTCTTAATCTATATTTTTGGATTTTCTTGAAAGTTCTCTGTAATATTTTTGCTTAGGATTGTCTAGGATGTATTTGAACTTGAAAAAGACCTCATTGTGAGGTCGAAAGGCTGTTCTGTACTTCAATAAATCTGTCTGACGTTGGAACTCTTGAGTGCCTGCAGCCTTTATTTATCTGTTGTCTAGGATGTATTGTCATCACAAGGCACCCATTTTAAATTATGTCTTCATTAAACTAAGAACATTGCCACCACATCATAAAATATTTTGATCCAATATTCTCCTTCCAAGCAGCTACATAATAACAGACTGACAATTTCAACACTGCAGACTGAAGATGTAAAATAGCATTGCTTACAGTTTAAACCAGTTGTTCTAGATGGCTTTCTGTGTTCTAGTGAGATAAGAATTGTAAGCTGCATCACATGGATAACAGACAGAAACAAACTGTCACTTAAATGAAATGTTCCATAACCAAGCGGTATTTCAGATGAGATGGGATCATACACATATAATGTTTCATTGTAGATTTTAAGTAGCCAATCTCAGGAAGAGAATGCGTTGTTAATTGAAAATGTGATTTGAGATGCACCCTTACCAAACTAGAGGGCTAAGATTGATACTGAAAGGGTTAGTGGCTGCAAAGCTTCACTGGAGTTCCACATGCCATTTCACCTGGCTTTATTAAAAAGAGGCCCATCTATTTGCTACATGCATTTCTAATTATCCCGCTCATGTTATCCACCTCGTTTCACAATTTTGATTTTATCTCTTACGATCACCTTTCAATACCCATTCAGTTTAAGTAAAAGTAAATTAAAAAATACTTTAGGCATTGTTAAATCTTTCAAGCACAACCTTTTCATCAGAAAAATGCTTACAATCATCATCCCATAATAGTAACCTGATGAGCAATTTACCCATCGAGTCAAAATCAAATTATTGCACAATTTGGAAGAACGTTTAATTGGAAATTATTGAAAATGTATTTATGGACAAAAGTGAATTCTTTCAACTGTAAAACACAATTCACAATACAAATTTGAATTGCAAAGATGAATTGGGCTGTTTCTGTGTTTCTATTAAACAATAACAACTGTATGGCTCTCAAGAAGGAGTGAAAAATATATTTTCTAGCAGAATATCAAGAAAACTCATGCATAAAGCTTGATGGCTTAACTAGTCAATAGGAACTCTGACTAATTGTTGTGCAGGCGGCTATATAACTACTACTTATTAAGTTACTACACTTATATTTGTGTAGTTAAAATTATTTTATTAATACAAAAATGATTAACAAGTACCTACACAAGTTATATCTTGTTTGGGGACTAAAAGGCCACATTTGGGAGGTCTGCATTTTTTTCTTTTCATTTTGATATCTGGTCCATCTGCACCCATGTCCTATTTGGGATCTTTAAAGCCGACCAATTCATTTTACCCCATCAAGCCATGTGTTTTTTAAACTAGACACCCCATGGGAATTTTAAATGTGAGTATTTGAACTCTTTTGGGAAGATACATGTTTATAAAAATAAACTTGGTTATTTTTGTTTATATTACTGGAGTTTTTTTACATTTTGTTGGAACTGGGTGGTCCTCCTGATGGTGACATCACTGTATAGTTATTTTTAAATGTTACCACATTTTTTTTATATTTACTTATTTTACTTCTTTTATTTTTTTATATCTTAACACATTGTGATTAGAAAGCTAGGTTCCATTGACTTTAATTGTACTTGTATTCAACCTGCCATGGGAGTCCAGAGTTCTCAGGAGGGCCTGGATTAACCCTCTTGGAAACTTGTTTTTTTTTAATGGCCACCACCATCTTGCGCGAGGCAAAATATCTCACAATGTCGCTTGTGACTGGTCTGCGGAGAGGTGACAGTGAGTCTTGGGGTAGGTTTTCGGTGTATCTGAAGGCTTGCTATTGAGGCATTTCAGTGACACCACTTTAGCTCTTTAAAATCAGATTTCCACTGCCATATTATATATGGCGGACATTGACACCCCGGGGAGAGGCCACATTGGTCCCCAGCTTGAGATTTCCGTGAATAAATCTAAGCTTATTTAATGCCATGTGCCAGGCAAGTCATTGTGTGTTAACTGTTTTTGCACAAAGCCGGGATGTAGAGGCCAGATAACGACTTGTGGACAGCTGTTATTTCCACAGGTGCATATCTATTAATGCATAACATTTACAAAAGTAAATAAACAAAAAACATATAGGTAGTGAATAAAAAAAACTGCATAATTCCACATATTACTACCCCATTGTTTTGATAAAATGTTATTCCTTTTCCTGTCTCATAAATAATACATATGGCCCAAAGGAATAGTATGATTCTCAGTTTAAAACTTTCTTAAAAAAAGGATAATCTCCAGAATGCCTCTTAAACAGTTTATTGCCTTTCATTCAATTAAAAGCTTCTCTTTTGAGGTACAATCCATCTGGACATAGAAAATAATGTCATGGGCCAACTCCCTAAAGCCTGTAATCCACTTTAAGATTTTACCAATTTTTCTCAAAAGATTTTGTGCATGTTGGCAATTCTGAAAAATGTTGATCAATGTCTCAGTTTTCTCTTGGGCATGTTTCTAGATGTTTTTGTTAGTATTTAAAAGCATTACATGGTAGGCACTCATGGAGACAGCTCCAGATAAGATATTTCTGTGAATTAAATATGTCTTTAAATATAAGATATTTCTGTGAATTAAATATGTCTTTAAAATTGGTCCGTACTTATATTTTCTGCATCAAAATTACCCTTTAGACAAGTTGGAAATACGCGTTTTATATCGCGTGTAATGAAGTCCGGGGGTCGGCTTACCTGGACGACGTCCACGACTGGCGCCATTGCGGCATCTCTCTGCCGCTGTCATGGCGGTGGGAATGGGAGTGCGCGCTGCGCGAGCAACTGAGGATATGCACAGCATGTCTCCGGCTCAGGATGTCTAATGGACACCCCCCACCCATTGCTGATTCCAGGGCCACTCCTGCATTGCCTGAACAACAACTACTGCCTAATTAATTTGCAAATAGTTGTTGAAATTATGTTGTTACATGTGTACAATTTTAGGTGTATTTTTTTATGAAAGGTACATATATGGAGCTCACCGAGAACCAGTTAATGCCTTCATGAACAACTTAATATACTCTTTTGATCGGGCCCCCAGTGACTCTGTTATTAGAGTAATTTATCAGTAGCAAGCTTAAAAGTTAAGAGATATCTCATCCACAGTTTGATACGTTACTGCTGGGCTTTACAAAAGCTTCCTTTTCACAAGTATATTGTTAACAAAAAGACCCTTGAAGAGCTTTTATCAAGCTAATTTTTCAGAATTTGACATATGAAACAATCATAATAATCATTCTCTTACCAGACAGGGATGTTGTGTGAACGTTAAACATTTTTGTTTACCCAGAGCATGAAAAGTGTTTATATTTTCACCTATGATTTTTTCATTACCTCTGTGTTACCTCCCTTTCCCACCCCATATCTCCTTCAGTTTCTTCTCTTGCACAGAGAGAACAGTAGAGACCAGAAAACAGATGGAGTGAGCAGTTGAAGGGGCAGAGACAAGGCAAGGAGGGCAGAGATGGCTGTGGGGAATGGGTAGAGAGAGGACTAGGGGGAGAGCACAGAGACTTATTTTAAAAACTAGAGTGTAGGGGCTGAAGATAGCATTAAAGGGATAGCTAGTGTAGGTTTAGGGCAGGGCTTAGCTTTGGGAAATTGTGAAAGGAAATAGATACTGAAATATTTTTTAAAAGTAGTAGCTTGAGATTATGTGTACAAATCCTTGTTCTTAGCCCTGCACTTACTACATTGGTAACAAGCGATTATGTGGATTTGTGCACCCTTAGACTGAGACAACACTCTTTCCCGGGTTTCCCAGTCACTACCCGAGGCTCGGTGTAGGGTATAACCAAAATGAAGATTGCTTTATTTTAGACACACATGGCTGGATATATCCAGCAAAGCCCACATTAACATAAATCAAGATATTGGGATACAAACCGCCCCCCCTTATTCTGCCTCCCAGAGAAAACAGGGTCAGTAAAGGGATTAACAATACAATGGGGCCCCAACCTCTACTATCTATTACTGGCCAAAATCAGTTCCAGGGATGGTTTGCCCGGGGTAAATGTCTGTAGTGGGAGGGGGGCTGACTTATACAACACATTAATGCACCATGAGGTGGGGGGGGGTCTGACATTAAAATGAAACAATGGCGGTCAAGTGGTTTGCAGCATGTCACGGAACTAGGGCTGCAGAGGACTTTTAACCCCATCTTCAGTTGTGTTCACCTGTTTTGGTTTTCCCAGAGGTATAATCACACCCTTGTATCACCCGGACCCATTGGATCCTTATTTCCCTTGCCCTGTACCTGACTGGGACTTAGCCGTAATTCTCTGGAACTGATTGTCAGCTAGGATCCACAAGAGTGCCAGCTGGACTTTTTAACGCTAAATGTCTCGGATCCCCCTGGCTCCACCAGAGCACTATTTTGCACAAATATACAACATTTAGTGGTGCTAAGATGACGAGTGATTGGGAGAGGGAGCCCCTTTGGAACCCTGTTCTTTAAGCACCTTTTCATGACCGGGGTTTAGCAGCCGCGGCTATGGATCCTCCGCCCAGTTGCTTTGCGGACTGTGCAGGGGAGTGCATGGTGGCCTGATTGTGGCGGTGGGTTGACTGAGCAGAGTATTGTTTGTGATGATGGAATTATCTCCTTATCTGATAGAGTTTTGTATATAAGGCTGCGTGTTTTCATCTCAACATTGGTTCTGATTGGGGCGGGCTGCTATAATCACTTATTGTGATCATGAAAGACTAAGGAATCTTAATATGTATAGTTAGAGGAAAGAAGAGAGAGGGGAAATGCAATAAAACATTGAAGTACCTAGGGATTTAACAAAGTACAGGAGGGAATCTTATTTGAATGGAAGAGAGTTGTTAGAACAAAAAGTAATAGGTCTAAAACTAGAGGGTCAAAGGCTTAGATGTAAGGTATGGAAGGTTATCTTTAGTGAGTGGTAGATAAATGGAATAGTCTCCCAGCACAAATAGTGAAAGCTCATACAGTGACGGAATTTAAGCATGCATGGGATAGGCATAAAGCAATGCTGATTATGGGACGATGGCACAAGCAGGCAATAAAAAAGAAGACACAGGAGTTTTTTCCCAACTCAAGCACTATGTAAAATGCAAACACTCTGGTCTATTAGATAATGAGTTGTCCCAGTGACCACTGCTACATTACTGAATCTCCAACATATGGAGTTAACTGTAAAGTAAAAATAAAAAAAAGACGAGAGCCATGGGACACAATGAATTCGCTTTCAAAGCCAATAAATGAAAAATGCAGAAAAGCAGAAAAAGCATGGCCTTTTTGCTTCTGTTCTGTAGGAGGACAGCATGGTATTCACTACATTCTATTGTATTATACTCAGGAATGACAAACTCTTACACCCCCTGCTGTGCATAACACATAATGGGGCAGTCATAAGCCTGGCTACCAACATACTACCAAATAATACAGCTGCTTGGTTTTTAGTTACTAACAATGAATAATCTGCCATGTTTGAAGGTGTCTACCCTAGTAATTATAATATTTATATTGGAAGTTGGGATTAAAAGGTGTTGCTGACTAACCCTCTAACTTTCAATGTATAATTCAGTTGTCGATTGGGACTACTGAGTATTTTGGAAAACACAGTTACAAGAATAGAGTTACAAAATACAGCCAAATGAGGTGAGGGAATTACTCAAGGAGCCTATTGACCATTTTTAAGCGAAATTACTCCTGAGGTGTGTCCACGTGACATGACAAAGTAATTATCATTGTGATTGTCACAGTGGAAGTCAACCTCCAAAGAAGGTGATTTTTGAAAACGATGATGTCATTATGAAGAGATTAGATTACAGCACTGCAAGATCTCCTTTACACGATCCAATTTTTCTCATGGTGTCAGTTGTGAATAGTAAATATAGTTAGTGTGGTGGTGTTTGCACTGAGAGCCTTTAAACTATTTCTGTCAGCTCAAAGCCAGCAATGCTGGTTCTCACTGACAGAAGGGAAACAGTGGAACCATCACAGCACCAGTGAGGAACCATTGTTATCAGGATGCCATTGTATGTCCTTTGTCATGAAGAGATTAAATTTTGGCAAAATATGGAGCAGTTGTCCTCACCCTTTTAGCATACAATCCTACTCTTTTCATAATTCACCTCTTCATGATCCACACAGAGTATATCTTCGATAAACACTATACAAATCAGCCACTATATAAATAGTTAATTGCACTTTTCACAGGCTTTTTGATGTGGTGGGAAAAATATATACCGTATGTATATAAAATATAAGCAATTTTGTATACATTCATAACAAAATATCATTGTGATTGCTCCTTAGCTCTTTTGGACAACTGAGACTTCTATGACAGGGGAGTAGAAACTTAATCAGCTTCCAAATTATACAAAAAAACACATTGTATGTAAATCATGATTTTCATTTAAAAGAAAGCATCCTGACTGCAGTAGCAATTTAACCAGCCAGCATGTCCCTTAATTGTACATTCAGTGCCAGGAATGGCACAATGCAACTATTAATACAAGCGTCAAGTACATGACAGCATCTTTTAACCTCTTGCTAATGTCTTTTAGTTAGGTCACTTGTAAGGCCTCTGACGAACACAGGTTCTGGAACAGGGAAATGGCTACTTAGACAGACAAATAGAAAGCCTGTTCTTTGTCTTGTCACTCCCTTTTTAAATAATAAAACATATCTCAGCCAATATGGATGCCTTGCTGAATATTCACTGTTAGAACAACTACATTCTGGAAGTAATATCTTGCTGCCTACTTATTTTTGCTTGTTTCTGGAAAGCAGCCATAGGCCACATCCAGCATTCCACAAGATCACTTGCCAGTAGAGAAACTGCTCTAAAGAATGTTTATTTCACCCAGCATGTCTGACACCTAACCAACATTTACTTCGCCAAGTTCATTGTTTTTGAAATCTTAGTAGTAGTATGATTAAAATGAACAAATCTTCAAGGAAATACAGTGGACTTAAATAATACAATTGATCCATGTGGGGAAAAGTAATGGTGAGCCTCACGGTCTAATATAGTCTATTGCCTACCTACCGGACAACTTGTAACAGAAGTAACAATCCAGTTACAAATTGTGTAACAACATAAAGCATATATACAACAGAAACAGTATATCCAGGTCATAATCTAAGCATCAAGGGCCCAGAAATTCTGGCCTGCTTGCAACTCTGAAAGCCTAGAGTTTGATAAACCTGGGTAAACTATTTTAAACAGCTTCTGGTGGTATGTCCATATTAAGTAACGGTGAAACCATCAACTGTCCTTTCACAACCGGAAAGAAAATAACTATTCATGTTCTCACCTATGGCTACCACGCGTTGGTAATATTGGCATATTAAGCAAAAATAGGGCTTCAGAATGTTCTTGTAATTTTGGTTGTTTTTTTTGTTTCACAGATGAGGTATTGACAAGATTTTCTTGGCATTTATATAACTGGTAATTATTACTAAAAGCGGGTTCAGTTTAAATCTGAGGTGGAGGATCAGTTTGGTACTGATGTGAAAAAAAGATGGCATCTTTGACTTGTTTGAAGGTGTTGTAGCACACAACTCTTCTTGGAAGTTCCCTTCATGAGTCCCCGTCCTCTGTCCTAGCCATTACTATGGCTTGGACCATTACCTATTACCCAAACAACAAAACATAGCTATAACAATCCACACACTTATATGTTTGTGTTACCCATTCCCATGCCTACCCAGAGCTCTACTTCTTTCTAGGAGAAGAGGGCAGTGGTAACCTCAAGCAACGTTTAGCGGGAGGGGAGTATGGCCAAGCGCTGCTCCCCAGCTCAGAGAAAGAGGTAACTGAACTACAGACCTGAAGAAGCAGGATTTCACCCAGATACTCTGGGTCAAACCCAGAGTTTTCAGGTATTCCCATTCCTTAGTATTAAATACTAATAAAACATAATTTGGACTTGTGTGGCTTTAAATGTACATCAGAGCAGCATTGTTAAGGTTATAGCACATTAACAAATTTAACCTTAAACCCATTTATGTGGTAACTTCTGTATCAGTTAAAAACAAACCAATCCCGTTCCCGGGATCAAAAATGCCCTTATTAATACCCCAACCTAAAACATAACTTTTATTAATGTGTTTGTTAAAAGGTATAACCAAAAAAGATGTTTAAAAATACCAGTGTCACCAGTCCTGCCATTAGCCCAGACCTCTGATGAAGCTCTGAGGAGCGAAACATGTCAGGGGGGCTATTTGTCTGAGTTTTTAATAAGCCTGTGTCACTGGTCATAATTCAATTATTCCTGTTGTTAGGACTGCAGCCATCAACAGTATATATGATTTGATATTATTAGTGTTATACGACTGTGGGCATATGCCCTCATGTTACAGTGACGTATACCTTTCATGGCAGGACTGGTGACGCTGGTGTTTTTAAACATCTTTTTTGGTTATACCTTTTAACAAACACATTCATAAAAGTTATGTTTTAGGGTGGGGTAATAATAAGGGCATTTTTGATCCCGGGAACGGGATTGGTTTGTTTCTAGTTGTAACTTACCCTTGTCCCCGCTGGGGCATTATTTTGGAATTGCTTCTGTATCAGTTATTCAGTATTGGTAGAAGGAATTCAGAACTCCTAGCTAATTAGTATGATACCACAGACTGCAATTGTATTCAAATATGGAAATGTGACCTCATAAAGGTACGAGTGTGTGAAGTGTAATATTAGCAACAAGGACAAAATCAATCCAATCAAAGTATGGAAACGCGTCCATGGTAATTTGAAATCTATATATGATTGAGAGTATTATCATTATTTATTGGATGACATCTTGAAGCATACTCGAAGGGTATGACAAACTCGAACTGACAAAGAAAACATGACACAGAAGGTAATAGTCAAGTAAGGGCCGTGTTTGCATGTGTATAGCTTATTATTATATAAACAGGAAAATGTTGACATTGCTATTATGAAAACTAGTAGACAATGCCATTTTATTCTTTCACTTTTTCAACATTGCTCTTGTCGTAGACACCACTTCGCATTTTTACCTATAGATCACAAATTATATTTACTATAAAAATAATTTTGAACTTGATACCCCCTCTTCATTTAACAATATGTATTTTTTGCATATTGGGGAGGCAAAGCAGTAAGGCGATATAGTTTGAGAGAGCTTGTACACCAGTAGGCAATACCTTTCTTTTTGGTTTAAAAAAATCCACATACAGATGATACATTTCCCTGAATGACACTGGTTTACACTAAACATGTGCAGGTTTACCTTGGAGATGGTTAAGGGTTCCTTGTGTTCGAGTCCTCCTTTCAAAGAGAATCCCCATGGAGCGCCACCTTGTAGGGATGCTGGCACGTAGATGAATTTGACAACTGGCTTTGCAAAGGATGGGTTGCTGTTCATGTTTCTGGTCTTACAGAGTCCTCATTGTTATCAAATCTTCAAGCCAAGGCAAAGCACCAGTACCCAAGAGGGGCACAAGAAACAGGTTTGAGATCTACCCATTAGATGCACTGCAGAGTATGTAGGCACCTTGAGTTTACAGAGTGCAAATTCTCACACTCAACAAGTTGGCTTTGGGTGGCTCTCATGTCCTTAAGAAAAACCAATCCTAATACGAGTCTTTGATTTCTAATTAAAGCCATAATTCCAGAAATACATCTCTAAGAGCATTTTTTTTTTGCTTGATAAAACATAAAAATATAAGATGCACAATAGCTTTAGAACATGCGTGTAAATCAGGATATACGTTAAATCATGTTTGTTATTAACTGATGATGCTTCTTTTCCGGCGCTCCCAGACTTACCATTACAATAGATTATCTTTTCAGTTCAATGCATTCAAAGAATGAGATTCCTTTCCATGCAGCATAGATTCCTTCAGAATGAGCTACAGCGTCTTCGTGCAGTTCATGATTTAAAGAATACACTTGTATAATAAAATCACCGTTAAACTCGGCAAAGAGATCTTTTGGGGATGTGCGAAGAAAGCAGGTGGATTTGATCCTAGCAGAGTATGTGAAAACTTCAAAAGTAAATCCCTCTTTCTTCAGTGTTTCCTTTGCAGATCAGACTGTCACAGCTTCAAGAGAAGGAGGGAGGAGTGTGGAGGAAGAGGGGTGTACACAATGATTAATAAAAAAACGCTCTTGGTATTCAGCAAATACCCAAATAGTGCAGGGCTATGTGATAATCAAGGAGATGTTCTATGATCAATATCCAGTGATCGCATCAAATGTATTTACTTATTTAGCAAGTGTTTTACCAGGAAGACTACATTGAGATTTCTCTTGTTTTCAAGTATGTCCTGGAAACAATATAACAGGAATCAGCAGAGTAAATCATTAGAAAGTTCGGAAGGTACCGATCTCAGTCTTAACATATGCTTTTTATATGGGGGTGCTTATTCATCTGCTAAGTTCAAGAAGTATTTGATCCCTCCACTTGTTCACACGAGTGCTATAAACACACATTTAAAATGTTCGGTCTGCATTTACGAGGTCACAATAAAAAAAACTGCAACAGGTAAGGGGACATTAAGGTTTCTTCACTGAAGCAATTGCAAAAGTTGCAATTTCAAAGGATTGGCTTCACTATACTTTATGAGCGTCAAAGCCCAGTGAGTTTTGGCTGCAGGAAGAGCTTTGCTGGCCCTGGCTAAAGCATAGTTAAATCAGTAAGATTTCTTGATCTCACTGATTCTCGCAAGGAAACACTTGCCAGGGGAGGCCTTACATTATATTTAATGAATTCATTTATACTAAATTTAGTGAGGGGCCGTTGCTTCTGTAACACTGATTCATATGGAAAGTGGGGAATACTGACAACATTAAAACGGAGAAAATACACAATGGCCAAAAAAATTAACACTGGTTAAGGCATTCTGGTACAGGTGGAGAAGAAGATCATGCCCCTGCAGTCTTACAACATATTAGATGTAAGATGATACCTCTTGACAGCAAATAACAACCATGTGCCCCCCCTACTGTGTGCTTACATACCCCTGCTGTAAAAATGTAGACCATAATCAGGATAGCCTTATGATTAAAATGAAAAAAGCAATAAAAAAATAGCAATGCTAATTTAAAGTTTAAAAAAATACAATAATTATAGGGACTTATGACATTATTGGGGGTCCATAAGATACAAGAGGGATCCCAAGAGTATCTCTATTAATGTTGCACTGGGAGCAGCTTAAAAGTAAGTAATAATTAAGCATAATAGAGAAAAAAATGCAAAAAGGTGCCTCTATACTTTGTACCCCTACCGCTACAAGTATGGACTTTTATTGCCTCCAAAACCAGATGTATTAAAATATAATACTAGGTAAGGGAATAGTATGGCCGCTGTAATCAGAAGATATGTCTGACTATATAAAGTTTTTTCAACACCTACTCTATAGAATATTATATAAAATATTAGCAATAAAAACAACAACAATGCATGATATGTGTGGGTAATGAAAATGAAATATTTTCTTAAATATCCCCTCTGGTTTACCTGCTTCTGTGGACTATAACTCCCATGACATGGTATGTGCTCATCTGAATATTTTTTTCATTTAAAAAATGATTTATATAAATTTATGTATGTATGCATTTTTTTTCTTTTTCTTTTTTTTTTATTTGCAGTTGAAAGTTGGAAGTGGATCTGTGATGTCACAA
>VKOC01026225.1:0-20620 GCA_009364415.1 Spea multiplicata
GAAATTAGACATGTGGTTATCCTTCCCCCTGTGTTAATTGGGACATTGTTGAACCCGGCCAATTCAATTTACCCCATCATACATTTTTAAAAGTAAACACCCGTGGGCATTTAACATGCCAGTATTTAAAATCTTTCCATGCGAGAATTGTTTTAACCTAAAGCGCTAATTTTAGGAAATGCTCTTAAAAAAATATATAATTTTTTTCCCCCTTTTTTATTTATTTTTTTACATTTTTTTTGGAACTTGAAGGTTGCCCCGATGGTGACATTAGTGGGAAATAATTTTTACATTTACGGGGAGGGCGAGGGAGGGTAAACACACTAGGTGGGAAAGGGGAGGACGAGGGAGGGTAGACACACTAGGTGGGAGTATGGGGGATAGACAACGAAGTCTGAGCGATAGGTGGGAACGAGCCATGCGCTATCGGATGCATTCAGGGCTGTGCGAGAAGAGCCCGTAACGAGTCGGACGACAGATAAGCCCAAACACCCGTGTACTTTTCCATTTTATCATTAGACATATGAATGAGCTCCTCCATCACTCTTTTTTTTAATTTATTTTACTAATCACACTGTGATTAGAAAGCTGGGCTCCATAGACTTGCATGGTTGAATGCAGTTCAATCTGCATTCAACCTGCATGTGGAGTCAGATTCTCCGGAGGGTCTGGAGAGCCACTCCTGATAACTCTTTTCAACTTGGCGGATGTTGACGCCCCAGGGAGGGGCCAGACACGGCCCCTGATGCCGATCGCGGTGTTGCTGAATGCCTCGACATCGAGGCATTACAGCAACACCGTTTGGGTGCAGAAAGCAAACGTAGATCGCTTTCTGCACCCGTTTGAAGTCATGACGGTCCTGGCATGTCAATTGTTGTTAACGCTTTGTTTTTGAGTGACGTGCCCGGACCGTCAATTGTCACTAAGCGGTTAAACTCAGTTATCTTATTGTTGCCCTTCTATGCAGTTCTGCAGGCCAAACAAAGTCCACATTTGAAAAAACCATTAGTGTTAGTTATAAAATTATCTTTATTAACTATTTTTTTCTCCTTAAAATAGCTCTTCACCAATTTATCCTTTATTTTAGGTGCTCCCCTGAATACTATATTAGGGTATTCCTCTAATATATCTCGTAAATCATGATCATTTTGTTGCAGGTTCCAATGTCGTTTGATGATTTTCTTTAATTCCCCCCCCCCTGCTCCATTATAATCCAAAATAAGAGGCTCCTTATTTGACATTTGTTGGCTTTTCCTTTTATATGTGGGGTATAGGATGTATTTTTGTTCTCTTAGGGCCACTACATTCATTACATGATTCAGATGTTGTGGATCATATTTCTTCTCAATAAAAGAATCCCTAACTATTGTGGCTTGTGTAATGTATTGTTCTTGATCAGTACAGTTACTTCTTATTCTTGTGAATTGACTTTTAGGGATATTCTTAAGCCAATTGTAGTGTAGGGAGTGTAGTGACAGCTATCGGAAAAAATGTAGCTATTAACATCTACTTTTAAAAAAAATATCTAGCTTTCAATCTAAAATTCTCTACTAAATACTTAAATCTAAAAAGTCCACTCTCTCTTCGCTATATGTAGAGGACAACTGAACCCCATATTGATTGTCATTTATTTTAGCCAAAAAATATTTAATTCATCAATCATCCCACTCCAAATAAAAACCATCAGTAAATCTCAGGCTCTGAACCTAGGCTTGCCTGCAGAGATGGTTGCGCAATTATCAAAAGCATTCCTGTATGACTGAAGGTCTGACTACCTCACATACTTGGGAATTAGATTCACTAAATCTATCCACACTCTGGCTAAAGTGAATTACCAATGCATTTAGCGGGCAATTAAGGAAGATCTCCAGCGTTGGGCTAAATTTGAATTATCATGGACTGGTAGAATAGTCTCCTTGAAAGTTCAGTGGAAAGTTCCTCCGTGAAGTTCAGTGGACGGTGTCAGCCTTCATTTGGGCTAATAAAAAAGCACGGCTCTCGATTCGGATTTTAAAGTGCCCCAAGATGTTGGGTGGCTTGGGGTCCCGGATGTTAAGAAATATTATCTGGTGGCTGCCCCCGCACAGGCTCTCCAATGCGGCACAGATGGCGTGGGTTGATCTTGAAAACATTTTTGCCCGTCTTTCGGTTTTAAGAGATCTTTTATGGCTCCCAAAATCTGTTTGCCCAGCCCTTCCACGTCTTTTACCTACCTCAAAACTGTCTCTGTCCCTATGGGATAAATACCGTTCACTTCTTTGCTTCCCATCCACACTGCCTGAACATGCACCCATCACGGTTCATTGACTCATGGATGCAAGCTGGTATACTTTCCATCCACCATCTTATTTCGCAGGATCATGTCCGTCCGCCCTCCTAGCTATGCTCCCTCCTGATCTGAACTCGTCATGTCATAAGCTCCTAGTTCATGTTCTTTCAGCGGCTAAAAGTTGTATTGCCAGAAATTGGAAAAATCCTGTGCCTCCATCTCTACAAGAAGTGCTATACTCTGTGGCCACTACCCGTACGTATGAATGCATGGCATATTCGGCGCTGGGTACCTCACATGTCTTTCAGGCGACCTGGGACAGATGGGACCACTTTTATCTGGATTCCTTTCGCAATACTCCCTCTGGTTTTCTAATTCCTGACATGCGTACTCCTTGGGGTTTGAGAACCGTCCGCCCGCTCTGATCTCCATGTTTAGTTTGTTTCTGTTTCTCTTCCCCCTTGGTCCTGCTGCTACTCCAGTGTCGAAAAAAAACCAAAAAAACAGGTCATCAATATAATGCTTATTAGGTCACCAGATGTGCCCCAAGCTCATGACCCGCATACATATAGGTGTCTTCCCAAGCTGTCATAAATAAATTGGCATAGCTCGGGCAAATTTGGTACCCATAGCCATCCCTCTAGTTTGAAGATAAAAATCATCCTGGAACCAAAAATAATTATGTTCCAGAATGAACCTGATCCCGTCAATGATAAAATCTATTTGTTCTTGTTGAAATGGAGACTCCTTCTCCAAAATCTTTTGGACTACTTCACATTCTTTAGTGTGATCTATAATAGTATATAAGCTAGTTACGTCACACGTTACTAGGATGTAGTTGGATTGCCATGACTTAGGCAAGTCCAATTATCCTTCCCTTATAATTATTAAAAGTAAAGAACGACACAAGACAACTTTAATTTGGATTGAGAAGGCCACAGCTTTTATTAACATGAATTAAGAAATTAGTTAACATGAATGGATAAATAACCGTACATTTTAGAAGGCCTACATACCATAAATGGAGGGAAAGACTCCGGCAAACCTATCACTCATGGCCAAACACCAGCCCTAAAACACATGTTCTTTTAACCCCCTAGCTGCCGATCACCAGCTCAGAGGGCCCACTGTACAAACCAACTAAGTACCGACACCTGCTGGATAGCCGTTGAAGTGACCCCATTACCAACTAAACAAAATGTTAACTAGGCCAGAGCTCCCCACCCCCTTATTTATTCACCCCTTCACCGCCAAGGAGGACAGTTGTGACACCTCAAACTGACCTACTCTCCCAAACCAGTAAGGCCTTCTCAATACCTTCCTGAAAATTCGTGCACAGAATATCCAACCTGATATCAGTAAGATGTACCCGCAATAAATCCGAATTATCACCCTCAAGGGAGTGATGACGAACCAGAACACCCCCATTAAGGGCTATGAACTGAGACATCGCCTTATTCACCTTTATACGAGCCTTGTTCAAGGCTGCCGGGGATCTCGCCATCCTCCAAGACGATCTCTGAACTATTTCAGACCAACAATGATTAAACCTGGAAAACGTGACTATAACCGCAACAAATCCGCCTTCATATCCTTGATTAAACAACGAATGGGAACCAAACCCAAGTCGTTATCGCCCGCGTGAACCAAAAGAATGCTAGGATGTCCGTCCCAGCGCCACCGCCGCACCACGGACTCCAATACAGTGCAGCAAAGCCCGCGACCGCGGAAAGCCGAGTTGCTTCCCGCTGGGACGAACATCTGATCTCCTGGATGCCCAGTAGATAAAGGAGTGTCCCAAAATCCAAACAGACACAGCAGGACCTAAACAAAGGGAACAGAACCGACCGAGGGGGTAAGTCACAACAAATGAGGACATAAGAGCGAAAACGACGAGGCTCCCATCTCCCGATTTTTTTAATAGCACCCTCGGGAAGGCCCCAACGAGACATCTCCGTTGTAGCCCCAATCTGAAAAGAATGAGAGCTGTAACGCCTAACCCGACAAACCCAGAACCCCCAACGATTTACAGAAAACGGAAATAAATTGAAACCGTAAAGGAGAGGACCCATCCTCATGAATCAGAAGAGGGGAATCTTGAGCAGATGCAGGACGTACTCCCAAAAACACGCCACAGGGCACATAAAAGACCCGTCCAGGCTACCAAGGGCAACCATAAAGCCCCTGCCTGACCTATCCGTCTTAGTCCCCCACAACCAGAACTCTACCAAGCCAGCGAAACCGGTAACATCTTCCAGGAACACACCACCCCGGCGAGTCCTGCTAGGACTCACCAACTCCCCGATCCTACAGGCCCAAAAAAATGCCCAAGAAAAGACCAGCCGGAACAACAAAGATTCATAAAAAGACGTACATACCGAAGACAAACCCCCCCCAGATCAAGTAACAATGACAAGGATACTGGTACCCGGTTATCCCGCAGAAGGAAGCCCCTACGAAAACCTTTCAACGCCTTCTTCACCTTAAAGGACTTTGTAACATCAGGAAAGTTAAAATACTTAAAACAAAATGCCAAACCCGCCAACTTCCTGGAAATGGAAGAGAAAGATGCCCCGCAAACAAAAGCCAGGCTGATAAACCAAAGAAGCGCGTCCTGGTCAGGAAGGCCCGAACCGCTCAGACCTGCCGAAAACAAAAACTGGACCCACTCCTCCCATACCGCGTAATAAGCAGACCACGTGCCCAGAGCCACAGATCTCCTGATCAGCTCGGCAGCCCACTGAAGATCAAATCCCACATCATGGACGGAAAAGGAGTCCCTTGACGGTCTGCCGCCGGAGCCAACATTCGGAAACGGTCCCACTGGAAACGAGATAACGCATCGGCAATCTCATTAGTGACACCTGGTACATGACGCATCCGCACAGATACATTAAGACACAAATAACACAGAACCAAGTGCTGAACCAAAGCAAAGACGGGGGAGAGGAAGAGGTTAAGTTAGTAATGACCTGCACAACGGACATATTGTCGCAGAAAAACATAAACTTGTCTATTAACCAACCTGTCCTCCCACAAATCCAGCACTACCACGATAGGAAAAAGTTCCAACAGCGTAAGATTTTTGGTAAAGCCAGCCTTTACCCAAGAATCTGGCCAGGCAGCTGAACACCAAAGCAAAGAACACACCAAATCCATGACCCGCCGCATCAGTAAAAAGGCCTGGAACTCCTCCAATCCTAACCACTCGGAACGTCCATTAAACCCTTGCAAAAAGGAAAGCGCACACCTGCAAGTCGTCCTTCAAGGACCACGTAACCCTGATAAAATGATGAGGAGCCCGAAGACCACACGTCGCCAGGGCCAAACACCTACAAAAAATACGAATTATGGGCATTATGCGGCAGGCAAAATTAAGTTTGCCCAGGAGCGACTGCAATTGGCGCAAGGTCACCTTCACTGCGGACTGCACCTGAATAACATGCTCCAGCAGATCGGCCAACTTATCCTGAGGCAAACGAAAAACCATATCCAGCGTATTAATCTCAATTCCAAGGAATTTCAACACCATACACGGGCCCTCAGTCTTTTCCGGCGCCAATGGAATACCGAAAGCAGCAGCCCTGAGCTGACCCCGAAACCACCGCAACAGGCGCCGCCGGAGGTGCTGGCAGCCCTGAAACCGACTGCGATGCAGGTACCCAGGGGCCCAAGGGAGGCAAACTCCCCTGTGCAGCAGTGGCAGCCGGAGAACCAAAAAATAGCAATACCCACGGTAACATACCCGACGATACACTCCCACCCACAGACCCCCCCATACAGGAAAGGGTTAAACTGCAGAAACGAGGAAAGAGAAGGAGGAAAGGGACCCAGTGGCCACTCACCCCTTGACTGCGCCACGCCAGCCTGACCAGCCGCATGTCCAGCTACTGAAGACAGTCGGGATGTGCAGAGGTACCATCCACCACCGTTCCGCCAGGATCAGGAGCACCGGATGCCCCAGGGTGTGCACCAGAAGGACCCCGAGACACCCTCCGAGAACCACCGCCCCCCGGAAACGCCTGCAGACACCGGACCCCCGGAAGTACCTCTCGCAACCGGCGACAGTCTCCAGGCACAGCCCTGTCTCCGCGCCCGCGCTGTCACCTGGACCGACCTGCCCGATGGGTTAACCAGGAGAGTAGAGCCGGCACGCCGGTCTCCGGAACGCCTCCGTGCAAAACCGCCTGTCTGCGTCAAAACACTGTCTCTCCCAGCTGCAGCCTCTTCCCGGGCAGAAGACGAGGTCCACCGACGTCCGGGCAGCGCTGGACAAGCCGAAACTCCTCCAGAATCTGCTCCACCACTCCACAACGGAGGTGAGCACTGGCATTCCCAACTCCTGCGAGAGCTGGAACAAGACCGTGACTGCAAAAGCACAGACACGTCAAGTGATAGGTCGGCATCGGGGGACGAGCCTAACAAGGAAATGGCCTGGCGACGCACAGTGGGACAACCCTGCGGCCGAAAACTCCTGCCATGCAGACGCATCCTGGCATCATGAGTGGCGGGGGGGAGGCAGGACTGGAACACCTCGTCACCGAAGAACCGCCACCAGCCAGCCTCCTGGGTTTCATTATCTGTTTACTGTCGCAGTGCCTCCTTCACATATTCTATGGGGGTTTGATGGTTATATCTTCTAAAGAGAGTGTGAGGACTATCCCTGGTTTCTCCTGATATTTAGTTATGAGCATAGTCCCGATATGTTGATCTATTCTCTACCTGATGTGAATATCTTTTATTTGATCTCTCCCCCTGTTGTTTATAATCATCATGCTGTAGTTGGTGTTTTTTTTCTTTTGATTAAAATTTTTATCTACCCACTTATTTGTCTAAAAAAATACAGTATTAGAGTCGTGCTTATTAGACTGTTTATGTTGGTATCCATTAGTCTCCCTTCTACTGAAGTGAGGCCAAACAAAGTGCACATTTGGAAAAAAAACATTAGTGCTAGTTAAAAAAAATATATCTTTATTAACTATTTGTTTTTTCTCCTTAAAGTAGCTCTTAAATTTATCAGTAGGCAGAGCGTCAAGAGCATGCACCAGGTGAAGCGATAAGCAAAACGCATAGTGCGTGTTGATGACATTGGGAGGAGGAGTTAGTATTACGGAAGTGGATCAGAGGACTAAGGCGGCGTCTCTTTGTGGTAGCCTCTGCTAAGAAGTTTGAAGCCTGGACTCTGTAACATCCGAAACGGAGGACAACAAGTTTGCCTTTCTTTTATACATTAAAATTATAGGTTTTATATACTCCCCTCGGCTGCCTACCTTCTTTATCTACAAGTACCGGTGTGGGATAAAGAAACTCCTAAGGAGATCATCATAGTCTATGTATGGGCATATATTTATGCCCTTTAAATTGTAAGGGTCCGATCTGCTTAGTAGTGTTTTTTTGAGACCTATTTTGATATACTACACCATATTTTTTATTTTTTTCTCTTCCCTTTATATATGAGCCTTTTGGATACTGTGTGTGGGAACTCTCGCTGGAAGGGTATCTTTGTACATATTTTTTTGTGTTGCCCATATAATTTGCTCACTTATTATTTGGGTGCACGGACACTTGTGTGGTTTTGATTCTATTATTAAAATTGTTTACGTTCAACAATGTTCACTGAGTATAAGGGAGCAAACTCCCTCCCCCTGCATACACCTTTTTTTTTTGAACTTTGGATTAGGGGCAGAAAGGTTGGTCCAAGTATATTTTAGTGGGCGGAGGACAAATTGTTTGTGCACCTATTTTTTCTTTTTTTTCTCTCGCTTTTATGTTTTATTTAGTTTTTTTTTTACTGGAGAGTTCTTTAAAGACCTCAGGGATATCTCTTGGAACTGGATGACCCTCATGATGCCATGTTTACATCACTGGTGTATTTTAAAAATGTTATTGCATTTTTATTTTATTCACTTTGATTCCTATTGCTGCTAAAATTTACATGTTAGCCTGAACAAACAGGGACCTATGTGGGGACCTGCCACAACATTTCCCTGCTCCCTCAATGAGAGCGGCAGTACAGCGTTAAGTCCTTCAATGTCGTGGCATTTTAGGGGTTAATACCCTTTTGGTACGGGGCTCTGCTGCTGCTGGCAGACCAGCAACAGCAAAAAAGTGTCCCCACAAGCCCTTTGATCAGAGACTTCTCCCTGCAATCACCTGTTTACCTGCGATTGTGTCGCAGCTTCAGGGACAGGGAGAAAGGTTTCTTCAGTCTTCACATGAGTGTGGATACCAGCTCCAACCCTCCCCTGCTGCCTGATTTCTCAATTAAGAGAGATTGTGCAGTATTAATCCCTTCAATGCCACGATGGTGTATGACACCATCACGGCATTGCAGGGGTTAATATTTGTCCCCACAAGCTTGTGGGGACTAAATATGAGTCAATGCTGTGCTCCTATGCACATGCCAAAGAGGGCATGTGGCCTACCTATGCATATGGGGTATTCCTGTACTCGGGGGTGTTTCTGAATACAAATCACAAGTTGTTACAGTAATTTCACGTACCCAGGGGGAAAAAAATACTGAGATACTGAGAATGGGTTTGTTAAAAATGAAAAAGGAATCTTACTGCAATGTTTAAGACAGACTGGAACTAAAATGGTTAAAATGCCCCTAGTAAAATACTTTGGGATGTCAACTTTCAAAAAAGATATACCGTATTTGCTCAAATATAGGTCGCACTCCCCCCCCCCCACTTTAAGTCTTTAAAGTGGGGGTGCGGCCTATATTCGCAGTCCCGGGCGCCGGGCAGGCAGCAGGGTTAGGATACAGATCACCCGCAGCAGTGCAGGGGACCTGTATCCTACTCTCTGATACACTCAGACAGCCTTCCCTTTCCACAGGGGAAGTGCCGGCACGGGAGCTTGTCTAAGCGCATCTTGCAGACATTCACCGGCAGCGGCGATGCGCGTAAACAGCCTCCGCTGCCGGCACGTCTGCACGATGTGCTTTAACAATCTCCCTTGCCGGGAATTCCCACGGGGGGAGTGATCTACAGATCTAACAGAGTGATCTACAGCCTTGACCACGTCAACACTCTTACCTGTTACCAAGAGAATCACTGACATGATGTCAACTGGTCCTTTTGGGACAGGACTGAAATGCAGTGGAAATGTTTTTGTGAGATTAGTTCATTTTCATGGCAAAGAGGGACTATGCAATTGATTTATCTGATCACTCTTCATAACATTCTGGAGTATATGCAAATTGTCATCATCTAAACTGTCGCAGCAGACCTTGTGAAAATTAATATTTGTGTCATTCTCAAAACCTTTGGCCACGCTGTACCATTATAATATCTTTCTAATTTCCAGTATTGAATTTCAATAAAGTAACCTCTTTAGTGTTCTATAGTGTTTCTTATCATGAGATCAGATAACATTGGATAAAAAATATGTAAATGAGTAGATAAGAAAATATATTTCAAACTGTCTATTATCAATATCTTAAATAATATTTTGCTCTTCAAAGTTATAGTGTTTGTAGTCCTCAGTTTATAAACCCTTTAAATATAAATAACCTAAGGACCAGGCTGTTTTTTTATTTTTTGTACCTTTTGTGACAAAAGTAATTTTCTCCTCACCCATTTAGTCTACCTACACAAGTTGGTTTTGTTTTTTTCAGGACAAGAAAGGCTTTCATCATTTTTGATCATATCCTCTAATTTCCTATATAAAAAAAGAAAAAATGAAAAATTGAAATAATAAACCCACGTTTTCTCACTTTTATTTGAAAAATAAAAAAAACTTAATGAAAAAACACTCTAAATAGATTCTACTATTTGTTCTCAGTTTACCCAATGCTATAGGGCAATAAGTAGTGTTTTGCTATTTGAAAACCATGTGCTATTTCGGGTATCAATGAAAATCAAACCATTGGTTTTTTTTAATCACAACAATTTAACTTAAGGTATGGCTTTTCAGCTCTTGGTATATGTCACTGTCCAACACCCCAATATGTGTTCAGCAACATCTCCTGAGTACAGTAATACCGAGTACAGAGTACATGCATGGGTTTGTCAGGTTGTTAAGGAGGTAAACTGGCACATTTGTATATTTCTGTTAATGAACAGGTCACTGGAGAGCTCTTTATATTGGCCCTGTATATACTTATTGTTAGAATATTCTTTGTCTTGAATATCTAAACTTCTCCAGTGATCAAACAACAATCAAGACCACAGCTTCTATGTCTTATTAATCAGGTTTATTTGATAACAAATTATCACTTCATACAATACCGATGCTGGAACAAATGGTGATAAAAGGTACTGTAGACTCAATATTCTTGGTGAGATGAAGATGAGAGCATAGAAAAGAGACCTTGTCCTTGTAATCATGCCAATTTATACCCCTCTACATTTGATTAGGGTATATGTAAAGGAATCCTATTGGAACAGTCATATGATACACCGGCATTCCACAGAAGACCCTATAAGCTACGTCACTTAATTGATACCATATGTTCCTAGCACTCAAGTTGCATTCAGGCCTAAAACGCGCAGAACAAAATAAAAGTATAAAAATGATTTCTTACATTTATATAATGTTATCACATCCCCTCTGAGACGCTGTTTTTCTAGCGTATATAATTTTAACTTTTTTAGCCTCTCTTCATAACTCCCAATCGCCTTATTAATTTCGTAGCCCTCCTTTGCACTTTTTCTAATTCCATAATATCCTTTTTAAGGACCGGTGCCCAGAATTGTACCGCATATTCAAGGTGAGGTCTTACCAATGACCTGTAAAGAGGCAAGATAATATCCTCCTCCCTTGAATCAATACCTCTTTTTATGCATGCTAAAACCTTATTGGCCCTCGCAGCTGCTTGCTGGTATTGCGCACTGTTGTCAAGTCTGTTGTCAACCGTTTTCTGGAGTTTTTTCTGGCGTTTTAGCCTGTGGAAATTGCTTTTTTGACCTTAGGCAGTTTTTCCAGCCTTTACACGTTGGAATTTTCACCCATCTAAAAGGGATTAGGATAAATGGCAAGTATCTGCCCCCTCCTGATGTCATTTTCTTGGTAGAGTTCTACTTAAACGCCCCGGCGGACCCTTTTGTCTCTTTTCTGTGGTTTGTAAGGCATGCTTTATTCCGAATGCCTGCTCCTATAGGAAGATTGGCCCCAAATGATGGTGCAAATTGTTTGCTGTTGCTTTTGGCACGCAGGATCCAGTTGACGCGTTGCGTATGTTTGTTTGTAATGGCATGTTTGTTCCAAATGGTGTAAAATTCAATATGAACTTTGTTTTGTGTGAAACTGTTTGGTTCCAGCCTATTTCTCATAGGACACACAGATACTGGGTCCATCCTCTGCATTGTAACTGTGGAAAAAACGCCATAAAAAACGCCAAGGCAATAAACCCACATGGCTTTTTCATGGCGTTTTTTCTCTCCCATAGACTTCTATTGGAGAAAAAAAGCCAAGATTTCTTGCAAAAAACGCCAGAGTGTCAACATGCTGCGATTCTGAAAAACTGCCACAGAGCCCAAAAAAGCAGAAAAACGCCAAAGAGGACTGAAAAAACGCCGAACAGAAAAATGCCAAGTGGATATGGCATTGTGCGATTTCCTATTGAAGAACAGCTAACATCTGGCTGCATTGTCATTTTTATGGGTGTTTTTAGCAAAAAACAAAAACAAATGGAAACCTAGCCTAAATCTTCCTGCAAAGAAGAAATATCAAGATTAGTCTGAATCACCCGGCCTAATTTTGCGTCATCAGCAAAAACTGTGACATGGCTCTCAATCCAGCTTTGGAGATCATTTATAAATAAATTAAAAAGAAGAGGACCGAGGACAGACCCCTGAGGCACTCCACTTAATACCTGCGTACAGGCTGAGAAACATCCATTCACAACAACCCTCTGCATTTTATCTTGTAGCCAATTTCTGATCCACATACAGACATTTGCCCCTAAGCCTTTTATGCGGAACCGTATCAAATGCCTTAGCAAAGTCCAGATAAATCACATCTACAGCCGCCCCTGGAGTGGTCACAGCGCGTCCTGGGGTGAGTGTTCGGTGTTGCTGAATGCCATTTCGAGCCATTTCAGCAACACCATTGAAGTTTAGAAGGTGATCACTGATCGCCTCCTAAACTTTTAAAACGGGCGTCCATCGCAATACAGTGTATGGAGGATGTTGACGCCCAGGAGGAGGGGCCAGACATGCCCTGTGTGATCATTGATTACTTTCGAAGCTTGTTTAATGAAATGTCAGGCACGTCATAGGTGACAGTTTTCCATGACTGGACGTTAAGGGGTTAAAGGAACTGCTGCTAACATCTTGGTGCCAGATACCACAACACACCTTTAGAGGTCTACTGGAGTCCATGGCTCGACGTCTACACAATAATAGGCAGGTGGTCATAATGTTATGGCTTATCTGTGTTCATATTTTTCAGCTTGACCATACTACACTATCAGTGCCTGTCGCTTTTTTTTTTATATGATTCTACCTATAACCTCATTTGAGAGTAGGGCTGCAGCAACTAATCGATAAATCGAACCTGGATCCTCCACTCGGCAGCCGGTGGACATCTGCGCGATGCATGCACACAACTTCTGCTACCACCCTCCACTTCCGCTGGGGCATCTATGATGGAGCTCTGGCGTGACATGACCTTCCGGTGCTCAGTCATAGAAGCTCCAGCGAAAGTGCCGGCCAGCAGCTGAGGTTTGTCTACACACATGGCGCAGACGTTCAACGGCTGCTCCACTAGACACCAAGGAGTCTGGAGCACGGAGGGGGGCATGTCAGGGAGGCAGATTGGCATATAGGGGGTAAAAAGGCATATCAGGGGCACAGTGGCCTATAGGAGTAGGCATATATCGGAGGGCATAGTGGGATATCCGGGGGTATAAGGCATACCAGGGGAACCAAACACATATAGGTGTATAGGGCATATCAAGGGGCACAGTGGCATATCAGGGGGTGGAGCGGCATATAGGGGGGTATAATAAGGCATATCTGGGGGGCATAGTGGCAAGCCTGGGGTCAGATGTACATAACTGAGGGGCAGGTTGGCAAGTAAAAGGGATTAAAAACAAGAAACGCATTTTTATTAAATATGAACAAAAATTGTTTACATGTGAATATTCCCCAGTTAAACCTTCTTTTTAATTTATTCAAACCTAGTTTGAGAAATACCTTTTCAGTTGTTGTAAAATATAGCTTATTATGTCAGTAAAATTATTTGAAATAAAGGATTAATCGGGTAAAAAACAATCGGCCAAATAATCGTTTAGTTGCAGCCCTATTTGTAAGCACACTTTGAAGAATATCTATATTGGAAGTATTGTTTACTGCTGCTTTCCTGTGTCACGCTTTTGTTCTGCCCAGGAGAAGCAGGAACCTAGCCACGTCACATGCTCCGTTCCCGCTTCCCCTGGACGGAACAACAGAAGTTCTTTGCACAGGGTGCGAGCAACGCAGAGGGAAGCAGCGGCCCATGCGGACGTCTGCAAGCAGCACCGGGAAATCTGCAGTTCAGGTAAGTGGGTGGAGGATGGTGTATATGCATGATTGAGAGAATGAATGAGTATCTGTGAATGATTAGTATCTGTGAATGAATGTTTGTGAATTAGTAAATTAATGAATGTGTGTGTGATAGCATGGATGTGTAAGTGGGGGGGCATGGCACAGGGAGGCTGTAAGTGATATGCAGACCCCATCCTGCAGGGTAGCATTTTATCTGTGCTGGCAGCATCAATACACAAGAGGGGCAGCTAACTGGGGCCATCACATAAATCTATACTAGGGACAGGCTGGGGGCATACACATGGGGCAAGGGAGGGGTTAATGACAAAACAGTGTGGAAACTACTTTTTTAAATTTATTTTAATAAGGTGTGTGTGGGGGGTGGAGTTATTTGCATCCTGTATTTTCGGTTTCCGTCCAGAATATGAAGTCTTCATCTGGATACAAATGTAGTTTTTTACATTTCATAATCATGACTTAAATCAAGACTTAAATAAAATCCAACCGGCTCAGTTGCAAACAGATTGTGTATGAAATATCAGGACATTACATGCAGATTAGTAGTATTTGAAAGAGTGATGTGAAATCAACAAAGAGTTCATTATACCATTTGAAAAATTTAATTAATGAACACAATCTACATTCCACTCAACTATATGGCTTGGAGGCTTGTCTTATAATAAAATCTTATTGTTAATAGTTGCATGATAAAAGCTGCACTATATAGCACTGCACAATGTTAGTGCAACAAAAATAAATACAAATAGTATAGATGTAGGCATGCCTGTAATAACCACTACATCTGACACTACCACATTTGTTTAATAACATTTGTAAAAGGGTTTAATAACTGGTTTTCAACACACTTCACACAGACAATATTAGCCTGGTTTATTTGTCTTAATACACACTGCTCCATATTATAGAAATTGGTCAGAGGGAGGAAGCCTGTATGTTTCTGACACGGAGAGACGTTTCCATTTTCTTGTCTGCGCTGCTTTAGGGCTGGACCTTATTTTTTGGCAATAATCAGAACAGCTGAAGGTACCAAACCTGTAATGAGTAATGAGGGGACTGTAATACAAGTAAAAATCTTGTATTAAATGAAAAAAATACTAAATGATGGAAGCGTGTTTATACACATACCCAGTTCATGCAAAGGCTTCTCCATGTCATTCTCTGTAAAGACCCTTCGTGGAAAACTGGTCAGGAGACTGAATGGTTCTACAACACCACCAGGCCAATTAAGCTCGACATATAGACGGACTGCAGCCAACTGTTCTCGAGCACGGAATGTCTGAGACAGTGTTGAACCATCCAGGAGACGCACCTGAAAATTTAAATGTGTGTTTTCTTATACAGGGAAATTATAATGTACAGTAAGAATCAAGTATAATATTGTTTTAGGACACTGTAAGCTGGAGTGTTTATCCTCAAGTACAAAAGGAATTCTAAGTTCACAATTAAGCAGAGCTAGTTGATCAAGTGACAAGTCAGGAGGCAATGTTTTCTCTTTTCAAGGTACAATTGGAAACTGCATCAGTGACTTTTTTTTTTTAAATTAATTTATTTTCCTTCTTCTAGATCACCAGCAGGGTTGAACACAATTTATTTTTGTCTTGTTTTCTCCAACCTAAATTACTACAAATAATTGCCCCTTCCCGATATGCTTCTATTTTTGCATATTTGTCACACTTAAGTGTTTCAGATCCAACTAAGTAAGTCACTAAGTAAAGTGACATTTAAAAAACGTGAAAAAGACCCAATTATGCATAAAATATCAAAATTAAATGTAAAAAATAATTGCAAATGTTTTATGAAAAACCCAATGTTGTCATGATGGCACTGCTACAGAAGGTTCCCTTTGCCATTATAGGGCTGCAGTGTACTTTAATATGTCCCTGCAGCAAAGCTTTGCAACCCTGTTTCCTTGATAACGCTGATTGTGATCAGCACCAATGTAAGTCCAACCAAAGCATATCTCCAATGCCTCTGTTACTCTGAGGGATGCCTCCTGCTATGTCACGTTGTATCTTGTATCTGTCACATTAAAATTTAAAGGCTTCACAAGGATAACACCCTCATTGTGAATTATGTATTCTACATACAGATGCAATTTAATATGCAGTTGATACATGTTTACATATTCTGCACCAGACCTGTATACGGCATTGATCATATTCCTTCACACTGGGCGCGTCCTGTGTTAGGGAAGATGGATGTTGTGTGGCAGATGGGATGGGAGACTCTAGTGGAGGTGAAATTGGACCAGTCACTGTTCCACCAAACTTAAAAAAAGGACAAAACACGATTAAAAAGCACCTTTACATCAAATACAGAATTACATATTATTGCCACCAGTTACACAAAAAAAATTCCACCAAAAAACAAGAACTACTTGGCCACAAACTTAAAATTCATCCTCATCTCGGTACTTTGACAAGACAACCATGGAGTTGTTGTCTTGTCAAACTAAATGTATTTTGTTGACTAGGTAACCAAGATAATAGACCAGGGAGGAGCCGTTGGTATAGCCTTTAGTAAGGCATTTGACACTCTCCCTCATTGCAGTCTATGGGTATGAATGCCAGAATAGTTGAATGGATAAACAAATGGTTGAGTGATAGGAGAAAAAAAAAGGTAGTAGTTAATGGTGTATATTCGGAGGAAGGACTGGTCATCAGTGCCTCGGGGATCAGTATTGGGACCTGTACTTAATATTTTTATTAATATTACAGAAGTTCTAAATGGTATGATATTTTTGCAGATGATACAAAGGTCTGCAACAAGGTAGATATTCTGGGTGGAACAACTGAAATTGCGAATGAGTTAAGTAAATTCGAAAAATGGTCAAGAATCTGGCAGCTGCAGTTTAACATTAATAAATGTTGGGAATTACTTGGGACATAAAAGTCTAAAGGCAGAATATAGCATTGGTGGCACAGTACTGTCAGGAACAATGGAAGAAAGGGACTTAGGAGTAATTATTTCTGATCACAAAGATAAGGAGACAATGCAATAAAGCATCTCAAAAAGCAAGCAAGCTGGGTTACTCAGGGAGAGGCGTAAGTAGCAGAAAGGGGGAGGTGAATAGGTGAGATCTGTAAAGTGGCATAGAGTATTGCGTACAGTCAGGGCCGGCCCTACAATGGAGCCGACTGGGTCAATTGCCCCAGGCGGCACTTTAGAAGGGGCGGCACTTTGCCGCCCCAAGCATTTTTTTTTTTAAACGGAGGAGAGAGGGGCGCCGAGTGGTTTAAACTTCGCCCCAGGCGGCGTTAAGTCTTCGGCCGGCCCTGCGTACAGTTCTGGAGACCTTGTCTCCAGAAGGATATTGACTCAGACAGAATTCAGAGGAGAGTTACAAAAATGGTAAGTGGTCTCTTCAGGACAGAAATTATGAGGAAATGTTAAATGATCTTAATATGTATAGATTGGAGGAAAGAAGAGAGTGGAGATGCAATAGAAACATTTAAATGACAGGGATTTAACAGGAAGAAAGCATATTAAAAAAGGAGAAGCAATGTTAAAACAAGAGGCTATGGTCTAAAACTTAAAACTTCACTAAGATGGTAGTAGATAAATGGAACAGTCTCCCAACATCAGTGGTGGAGGCTAATACAGTGAGGGAATGCTTCCCTCACTATAGGACCTGACCAAACACTGATAGGGGTTTAAATCCTTACATCAGGAAAACGGGGAGACTAGATGGGCTACATGGTTCTTATCTGATGTTAAATTCCATGTTTCTGTTTGTTGGACTGGGGATGTTACTCACCTTTCTTGCTCGTTCTGCTTTGTCCCTTGCAATCTTCTCCTTAACACGCTCCCTGTGAGTAAAAAGACAACCCCCCCAAAAGTCAAACCCTTCTGACCCCTCACCTTTTTAATGAACAATTTCACTGCATTTAAGTAGGACAAAGCATACAATAGATCATGTATATTGGAATATATCGCATCTACACACAGTAATATATATACCATATTATATTTTTGTTTATTATCTTGTCCATTTTTCCAAATAAGCATGCTAAAGCAATGGTTGCTGAAAAAAAGCAACACTTTTTACCAGTTGCTTCATGAGGTATAGCTGGCAGCCAATTTCTATTGCACTACCCTGCATCCCACTACTGGAACATGCTTTCTAGATGTGGATGTTCGCCACGTCTCCATGTTGCGTAAGTCACATTCTTCTTTCAAAGTCAGGAACCAAGAGATTGGTACCAGCAATCTTGTGTGTGGGAGATCATTCATCTACCCAGTGGCGTCTCCAGCTTTCATATTTAGGGGGGGCACATGGGGGGCCAGGGACCAAAGTAGGGGGGCCAATTATAAAATGTTACATATACACTATATATATATATATATATATATACACGTTAGACGTGCATTTTTAACTACATAATATGCACTTATTGCCCCCTGTTTCCGATATATTAGCTCCTGCTGCTGATATATATTAATATTAGACCCTGCTGCCGGTATATATTATTAGTCCCGGCTTCCGATATATATTAATATTAGCCCCTGCTGCCAATATATATAAATATTAAACCCTGCTGCCAATCTATAAATATTAGACCCTGCTGCCAATATATAAATAAATATTAGCCCCTGCTGCCAATACATATATATATACATATATATAAACATTAGACCCTGTTGCCAATATATTTTATAGTTAAAAAATTGGACCCTACCCAAGCATTTCCTTGGGTCCTGCTCAGCGCTCCCTTGCATGCAATCACTCCCTCCGCTACCACACCGAAAAAAATATATTTGCCAGACTGCAGATCGGGAGAAGACAGTGAGAGTCAGTCCTGCACCGTGACAGTGAGAGGTCCTCTCCCCTGTAATCATCCCCAGAGTCCCTTTGTCCCCTCATTCACTAAACCATACCGCTCTTTTACTTACACCCTGTAGTTCAGGTATAGATCAAATAAACAACACATGGAAACAACACATGCAACTGAATTAGACAAAAAAAACCCTGTATTTGCATGTATACATAAATAATGTATGGAAACATAGCAGATACAGATCAACAGAATTATACACACTATTTGACATCCAAACAACTATAAATCATTTTTATCACATTATTAAAATCCCAGAAATCAAAAAAGTTAAAAGGCCCAAATAAATTAAGATTAGACATAATGGAATCAAACATTTGCTACTGCAAAAAATTTTAGGTGAAAAAGTCCAGTTTTATTCAGCGCAACAAAACAGTGATAGCATTATTCTTAACAATATTAATGCAACACAACCATCTTAGCACTGCGTCACCAAATGAACAAATGAACACCTTATTACAGATAACACAATGCATGCAGCTGCATATAACTAAGCTGAGTACCACTTGGTCTGAGAAGGCCTGTGAAACCAAAGGGGAAGAGCGTCCTGTATAATGAAATCAAGAACTGAGTTTCACAAACTCTGAACCAACATCTACGTTTCCTTTTAATAATATATTCAGACTGAAATAAGAGTAAATAACACAAAACCTTTACTTTTCCTCTCACTGATTTCTAGGCCTAGAAAGTTTTGTCCTCTGAAGTGACCACAAAATCTGGATAAATACAAATTACAAAGTTCTATTTAACCCTCTACAGCAAGTAAAGTGCCAGGAAACAGATGACCAAACTCATATCAGGACAGGCTCTGCCACACTGACACCCAAACACACACCCCAGGGCAGGCTCTGCTGCCACATGGACCCCCACACCAGGATGGGATAACCTACTAATATTATTAAGTATACACTACTACTAGTATAAAAATGCTTTCCACATTGCTCTGTTGTTTGTGTGTATTGCCCCTTGTGTATTTGTGCCCCCCCAGCCACCCTCCTTTGTGCATTTTTGCTATACACCCTTGTGTATTGATTTATTTGATGCCCCCAGCCAGCCCCCCTCCCTTGTGTACTGATTTATTTGATGCCCCCAGCCAGCCCCCTCCCTTGTGTATTGATTTATTTGATGCCCCAAGCCTGCCCCCCTCCCTTGTGTATTGATGCACCAACCCCTTCTAATGGTTATTATAATGGCCCCCATACAAATGTGTATTAACCCCCCTGATGTGTAATTATGTCCCCAGCCTGCCAGCCACCATCTTTATGTATTTTATTTTCCCAAGGCAGCCCCCCCTTGTTAATGTGCCACCTCCAGTGAGATCTGGTGTACTTGCTCTAGTGCACTGCTCCTTGCTCTTAGAGCAGGGGCGTCCAACCTGCGGCCCTCCAGCTGCTGCAGGACTGCATCTCCCAGAATGCTCTTTCAGCTAAGGGGCTGGCCGAGGAGTATGGGAGATGCAGTCCTGCAGCAGCTGGAGGGCCGTAGGTTGGACACCCCTGTCTTAGAGCAAATAACACAAATATTAAATAATGGCATTTTTAACCCAAACATATTTAATGGGGTTCTCCTTTTAATTTCAAATGACATTTGAAGACCCTCAACTATTTTTTTTAAATGAAATAATTACTTTTTTGAAGTCTTCGTTTTTCCGCCTTAACACCGCTGCTCTTGCTCTCCTACCGCGTGCTCCCTGTCACAGAGCATCTGTTCCGAAAGTGCCCGCCCCCTTGAGCATCACGGTGCATCTTCAAAGGGGCGGGACGAAGAGCCTCAGCGATTGGCAAGCCATTAAACGGCTGGCTGCTGACAGTTTCAAAGCGCTTTTAAAACCGAAGCGGTTTTAAAACGAAGCGGTTTTAAAACCGAAGCGGTTTTAAAACCGCTTTGAAACTGTCAGCCGCATCGGCTGCAATTTCAGCTCAGACAGTTTCAAAGCGGCTGTAAAACCGCTTCGGTTTTAAAACCGTTTCGGTTTTACAACCGCTTTGAAACTGTCTGAGCTGAAATTGCAGCCGATGCGG
>VKOC01026227.1:0-23129 GCA_009364415.1 Spea multiplicata
GGACTGTTCCTTATTTAAAGATTATCAGCAAACGCACTTGCAGGAAGTGGCTAACTTAAAAAAAAGAACTAAATATATTAAGATATTTTCCAAAGAAATGACTTCTGTTCTGTTCTACTTAAAAGTAAAGGCTGTCAGCGTCAGAAAATAGGATTTTTTTAGGGAAAATATTGGAATCAGACAGGCATTTATTAAGCGAATAACAAGGTAACCAAAGCCAAAAAAATGAATGCCTTCCAAACCGTCACATTGGGATTTATTGCCATTTTCTTTTTCTGTTTTTAGAAAAATACATTTATATTTTTAATGTATTTATTGATTTTTTAGTTAAAAGGCTATATTTCATCTGTTAAATGTTCTTCGGATTTTCCATAAGGCAAACCGCAGCCGTCTTAACCTCTTGTTAACATCTAGATCTGCATAATTATTACTCTTCATTAAGTTATCTCTCCCGTATGAAGTTGCTGATTGTGGTTTATTGGTTGAGGCAGCCTTTGAGAGGAGCCTTTGTTTGAATGAGAACTTCAGGACAGGAAGTTGATTAAATATTGGTGGCTCTGCCACAGACTGCCACCTAAGCGTGGCCACCTGGCAGACCGGGCAAATGCCTAGTGGCCAGGGGAGCAAACGCCTTCAGGGCCAGACTGGTTATGACGAGGAGGCCCAGGCCAAACGGCTTAAGCATGGCCGCTCGTTGTGTACTTATGCTCACGCAGTGTACGGCTGGGCATATCTAGTCGATGACCCCACACTGCACCACTGGAGTACAGAGCCAGGGCTGCTCTTCTTCTCCAGCCCGGCCATGTTTCCACCAATTTCAGCTTCTGTAATGTTTGAACTAAAAATCTCCAACACAATTACACTAATTGTTAACCCCCACACAAAAAAAGGTGGTTTTAATTAATGTATTGAATTATGATAAAAATGGCCAGTGTTGGATCAGTAATACGAAGTTGTTGAATCCATTATTTTATTATTATTATTCTATTATTTATCAAGCACCAACAAATTATGCAGCTCTGTAGAAAGTAAGTGGGTCAGTTAACAAATATACATTAACAGATACAGACACATCGGGTGTTGAGAACCCGGCCCTCGAGTGGCCTTCTAGCTTTATGGTACTTTTATACAAGGTTCCTGGCTTTTAGGGCTCCGCTTCTGAGCTTACAATCCATCCCTGTGCTACCTGCGCATACGATATGGAAACTACAAAGCGTAAGAAGCACATAGAACGCCAACATTTAAACAGAAGCTTGTTTGCCACAGACGCGGATGGACAGCCACAACCACAACGCGCTTTTAGTTTTGCATATTACGTGTTACAGGCTAAAAATATAACTTGGGGTTGAAAAAAAAATGGTGAGGAGTTCTAAAAATATATCTAAAAATATCAGCTGTTACCAAAACGCTGTTAACATGAATAACCACAACTTTAAGAATCATTTCTATTATTCTTATTGGTACAATATATTATAACATGCAAATTAGGTTATACTTGAATCCTCTTTCAATGTTCTAAAAAAGCCAATTGGTGGGAATTTAATGTCTGGACACCAATAACTATTTTGTATTTTGTTATTTTAAACTTAAAGTTATGGCTAGCATAGCTTTCCAGGTACATGGAAAGAACTAAAACATATGTATTGGGCCATCTGCAGCGCTCAGGAGGAGCTTGCGCAGGGGTGGGGCTAACTACACAAGGAGGAGGGGCTAGATGCATACAGGGCTGGGCTAGACACAGGCCTCTGTATGGGTCCTGCTGCCAACAGAGGAAAGTGACCCGGAGGCCTGGGGAAGTAAAGCTTAACCCGGAGACTCCGGGTCAATCATAGAATGTTCCCAGGTATGGTAATAACTAGGCTTTGATACTGTATGATGGATAGATTCTTTCTGATAAAATCGTGCCTTTTTCTGATTGGCTGGTTAGTTTATCTGATTTGTCCTGTTGGAAGTAGTAACAGGCAAAGGCAGTAATGGAATTCAGTAATCCTATTCTAAGGAATTAAGCATACTTGGGAACCTGCAGGATCTGGCTTCCAGGAACCCACACTTTTCGAGGGGAGTGGTTTTGTGATTGGCAGGATTATCTGCGTGAGAAGGTGGGACTTGCCACGTATATAGGAGGGGCAGCTACATGGACGGGCACAGCCCCAAACACATTAAACTTGCACAGAGGTGGGAAGGGTAATAAGGCTGGGAGTCAGTGTGATGAAACGGTTCTCCCGTGACCCGGGTATTCACTGCCACAACCTGCAGAATGGAGAAGTGGCTATTCACCCGGAGTCTCCGAAAGAAGCCTGGAGAGTTCCCAGGTATGTTATTACGTGAAAAGTGACTCAAAATGGGATGTTTTAATGGAAAATCTACATAGGCTTAGAGAGGCCCTTTATCACTCCCATCACTCCTGTGTTCCAATGGCCATTTATCACTCCCATCACTCCTTTGTTCCAATGGCCCTTTATCACTCCCATCACTCCTGTGTTCCAGTGGCCCTTTATCACTCCCATCACTCCCGCGTTCCAATGGCCATTTATCCCTCCATCCTTTGTTCCAGTGGCCATTTATCACTCCATCACTCCTGTGTTCCAATGGCCCTTTATCACTCCCATCAACCCTGTGTTCCAATGGCCCTTTATCACTCCCATCACTCCTGTGTTCCAATGGCACGTTGAGTTTGCCGATCCAAGATTAAGTTTAAAAGGCTAATTGATGGTTAGAAACCCCTTTTGCAATTATGTTACAGCCAGAAATGTCCTTGTTTTCCATGAAAAAGTGACCCCAAACATTTGTACGGTGGTGTACATAGAGCTGTAGCTGCAGTCAGCTCCATCTCTGGCACAGCTGCGGGCAGTAATGGAAAGCACTGCCATTGATCTCTCAACCATCGGAGGAGGGCATTTTCTGTGCTGCAGCTTCAGCCTCAGATAATTGCTTTTTTTTGAAGAAGAAGAAGAATGAATAAAGAACTTGAATAATCTTTCTTCTTTAGTGAGGTGGCCTAGACTATTTCATCAATGTGGTTGAAGAAACATTGTTGCACATCATCAGAATGCAGAACTCTTGGTTTCCACATCGAGTCTATGCAAACACACATTTACGACTATTTCACTGGAAACTGGACCATTTTAGGTGCAGATATTCACCTCCTGTGTATTATTGATGAAAACCTTATCAAGATGAACTTGGGGTATTGGTGGATTGCAGATGACAACATCAAGTAACTGTCATGAGAGACAAATCTGAGAGCTGGAAGGCTTGTGTTTTCTCATGATGACTTCCCAGCAAACAGAGGGGGGGTTACAAGGTTCCAAAAAGATCTGGGGTATTAATATAACTGATATGTGTAATAAAATATTACACGTTAAAACGAAGCATGAGAAATATTGCCTAGGCCCTATATACCTTTACACAAATCTAAAAGATAACCGGCACTTCTCTCCACAAATTGTCAGGTCATGACGCCAGAACAGGCAGTAAAAATCTTCTTTATTCATGTATAAACAGACAAATAAATCTTAGACACACTTAACGCATGTGAGTTTTTCTATATACTCTTACCCTGTGGCCTTTCAACTTACCTGCATGCTTGTGGCTTCCCTCTGGATGGTGCCATTTGTACCATAGGCAGCCTGCAGGGGTAACCCGGCGTCTCTATAGGCCATGTCCCATACAGCGGCAAAGGGGCTATGAAATAGATCCCTACCGACAGATTGATGAGCTTAGTTGCTCCAACTCCCTCATGCGCACACACGCACACACACATTCACTCTAACACCATACATCTGTTTCCGATCTGGTCCCTTCCCACCTCGAGCCACATCCCCCAACACAGGTGCCTCCATTTAGACTCCTGAAGATCTGATCATTCCTCTCCTGTAGCTTTTGCAGCAACCCTCTCCTCCTCTCCTCATCAAAGATGTGCATTTAATGGACACAACTGACGTCACCGACAGAGATCCAGCTTTTATAAAGTCTCAAGACAAGTTTTTTTTGTGCTTTGTAAACTTTAAGTTTCATGATTTGAGGTTAAGATAAAACATTTCGTTTGACTCATTTCTATAACCCTCTAGGGATTCACGCAAAACCGGCTTTAATAAGGGGCATAACACAAAATACAAGAGCCATGGAGACGGTGCTTCATGTACCCTAATATTTCATATGTTCATATTGTTTGGAGAAAAATTATTTTTTTTACTTAAAATTGCAGCTTTAAAACCTAATCAATTTAAACCTAATCACCCTGTCCTTTTTTTTTCTTAAAGCAACTTCCACAGTGATTACTCCAGATTTTGCATTTTGCCCCATTATTTCTTTGGTTTTTACTTAATGGAATGAAAAATGTGTATATCCCATCTTAATTGTATTTTAAACACCTATATTCCCTTTTATTGTATAGGGGACACTCATCACGTTGTACAGGTGAATAGATTATTAAGCCGTGATTGATATTTTTCTTCTAGGGAGGTTCTGCCTTTTCCCCGATGTTGGTCATCAGTGAGAGAAGCGCTCAGGATCAGGTCCAATTTTTGGCCAACGAAGTTGGATGTTTGGCATCTAACAATGAAGATGTTGTTTCTTGCCTTCGGAAAATGGCTGCCGATACACTTAATGCCGCTCAGACCAAGGTTTGTCCATTCTTTTCTTCTGATTATGTTTCAAAGCTGTTGTCCATGACACGTTCTAACTGACAATCCCGATTTCTATGATTCCACAAAGCTCCATAATTTGTTCTTTAGAAGCAATATGGGAAGTCTAGTTCAGACACGCTCAGTCTTTCTGACAGAACAATGTGAATTATTATGAAAGTCCTGAAAATGACACTTGTGTGGTTCCTGAAGACTAACTTGAGTATTTTAGAAGTGACAGGTGGGGACTGGCACGAGGGGACTCCAGGCTGGCCCAGATTCTTCTAACAAGGCAGCTTCATATTGGGCCGGTCTGTTCACAGAGGAAATTCTTAGTGGATCTCATAGTGCGATGTTATGCGACCCCATGATAAGTCACCATATGCAAGCTACTCTGAAGATAGGTTCCACGCAAATTTATTACAAGACAGGCTAGTGGCCTACTTAGCTTTCCTTGTCCTCGGGCAGAAGGTCCCAGCCCATCCTCGGCTAAGGCTTAATTTTACCCCATTTGGGCAGAAAATAAGGGTTCCTTAATGTAGACGTGAGAGAAGATTTGTCACACTTCCTCCTGCCTCAGGTAGTCTACTGGGGTGCATCCTGTACAGATCCAGCTGAGAAGCACCGCGAGTCAATAAACACAATGTGTTTTCAGAAAATACTGTCAGCGTTGTCAAAAAGCCACTTGTGATGTCAGCAAGGAAAACCTTTTTTAATGTCTTTTTATGCTGCTTTTTTTCTTTTTAATAGCTACTGGCTCAAAGAGGTCCATTTCAAACATGGGGACCGGTTGTGGATGGCGTCTACATACGAGACAAGCCATCTACGCTAATACAGAAGGAGATACCGCGGAACATTGACCTGTTCATAGGAAGCGCTGAGCAAGATGGCCTCATAGTCCGAGCAAAGGCCATTAAAGTGAGTGGGTCATTATCTTTCTCTGGGAGTAGGTTATGGTATATAAAGAACATTGTACGCTTATCTGAAACATATAACACCTCAAATGGCCTTTCCTAATTATTTTCATTATTTTGCATTGTTGTCTATATATGTTTAGCTAGGAACCTCTTTTTACTCCGGGTGGCTGCCCAGATCTGTCATGGGTCCCCTCGTTGAACCCTTGAGGCCTAAAACCCGGGACTATGTGGGCCCTTTAGAAGTATTGAGTCCTGGTGGCCCCTTTCCCACACATTAATCAACTGGGTTTTCCGGGTAAAGCAACACTCACTGCAAGAAAGGCATTAGTAAGGAAAATACACGGTATTTCTTTACAGAAGCAAATAAATGGCATTACTGTCTCTTTAACCTGTAAACATAATTTCCGAGGTTTATGTAGGGTTTAAGACGTGGATCTGTGCGTGTTTTGCTTGGGCTTTGCAGTCCCGCCACCTGTTCGACAAAAGTACGATCTGTTTCACATTTGCCGGAATTATGTACATGCGCTGATTCTGCCGTGGAACTTTTTTACAATTCAATGACATTCCCGAGTAAAATGGAACATTGTTCTGTGACCTAGAAACAGCGGCTGGGGAACAGACTGGAGGCGCACTCACATATCTCAGGCATTCAGCATTTTCTTGGGGCAGCCTGGGGTATTTATTGCAAATATCTTTATTTTCACTTCCCAATGGTGATCTTAGGTTAGGGGAAATGTTAAAATAATCACTCGAAGAATAAGTAAGAATGTCTGACATATTCCCTAGATGTGTATTCATAATAATCGTCCTACGGAATAGATTTCTCGAATACACTTATATTTGCAGAAGCCGTGATCAGAGGATACCTATAAAGGATCAGCCATGTTTTCCCATCAGGAATCAGTTTAGGAAACGTCTTACCACGTTTTGCGGTGACAAATGATGCTCAGTGAAACTTTTGTGGTTGATGCGTCTTGAAATCAGGAAGGGGGAAGCCATCACTAGGGACCAGCACGGTAGCATAAATTATTAGTAAATCCCGGCGAGATACTTGCATAAACCTCCCTAGATAAAGAGACACTAGAGCGAGCAATGAATATATATTAAAATAAATACTTTAGTATGCAATCCGTAATCAATAGGAGAAGCTGCAGCTCCAGAGCCTCTGTGATCCAGCATTTCTCACTGCTGATTGGCTGCTTGAGGGTTCTGGAGCATTTTCGGGCTGGGGGGCCCCTTGTCCCCCCTCTGTAAAATACACACATTTGCCCCGGGCCACAAAAACATATCTACACTAACACGCACTCAAACACACATTTACACACGTATGCTAACACACACACTCATGCTGACACACACACATATACACACACTCATGCTGACACACACACATGCTAACAGACACACACACTTACACATACACAATCATGGTAACACACACACTTACACATACATACTCACGCTAACACACACTCATGCTAACACATGCACATTCACTGTAACATACATGCTCACTCACTCTCTAACTCCCTTAACGTAACTTCCGCTGGTAGGCCTGTCCAAGTCAGGCTTGTATGGGAAATTTGCTATTCAATTACCAGAGGAAGAAATAACATCAAAATGAATCTTAACTTCCCATAATAATGCAAATGTCCGCTGTTCCTTTAGAGATTTGAAGAAAGTCAAGGAAGAGGTGACAGTAAAATGGCCTTTTACCAGGCCCTCCAGAATTCACTAGGAGGGGAAGAAAGGAATCTACGAGTTCAAGATGCTGCCGTGTGGTTTTATTCTTTGCAGCATTCAACCGATGATTATTCTGGTTTCTCAAGAGCATTAGAAAATTCTACACGGTAAGTGAATTATGTAACAGACAGGTTTAATGACCAGCGATCTTGTATGAAGATGAAAGGCATATAATTCATTCAATCTTACCCTTTCTTTATAGTAAGAACATTAGCACATATACTGTCGCCCTAAGAAATTCTATTGGTCATATGACCAATAATACAGGGGTTCCATTTTGCACTGGATCACAAATAAAATGTTCAGAGACAACAACTTGGACTGCATTCAAATGCATCTTTTATTGTATAGTTCAAATGTCAAACAGTTATTGTTGATAGGCTCCATAAGCAGTGATAAGCAGTGTGACCCGCTTCATATAACAAGATTAACCATAGACTAGCTATAGCTCAGATATTTCCAAGATGGCTGTTTCTCCTGCCTTGTTAATGATGTGCTGACGTTAATCACTGTAACACCTTCCAGAGGCCGCCTTCTGTAATGGTTACATAAAGCATGGTTCCCATGGTGCCTTTAAGGTCCGTCTCTGCGACATTTGGATATCTCTGTAATGGTTTCCTGAGATCCATCATGCCATTGGCATGACTCTGTAAATAATTCCTGAGATCCATCATGTCATTGGGACCTCTCTGTAATGGATTCCTGAGATCCATCCTGTCATTGAGACGTCTCTGGAATAGATTCCTGAGATCCATCATGCTATTGGGATGTCTCTGTAAGGGCTCCATGGTAATCTTGAGTGCATTATTGTGTTTGTGATGGCTCATTGAGGTTAGTCTAATGGCTTCTTATATCAATGTTGATATAATGTTGAAAGCTGTTCCTTTCTAATTTATAACTGTTATCTTTTCTCTTTATTTTTCAGCGATCACTTCATCGCCTGCCCAGCAATCAAAATGGCAGATTACTGGTCAGAACATTCAAAGGGTAGAGTTTTCATGTACTATGTGCCCGAGTCTTTTTCACAAAGCAGGTAAACCTAAAACATCCCGATATTACAAATCTGCAAGTCCTAAAAACCAGCAAAATTCAGTACTTTTCTTTTTGGAGGGTTTTATGTACCCCATACATGACCCATTGTACAGCGCTATGGAATTTGATGGCGCTATATAAAACATAAATAATAATAATGTCCTAAACCTTGCCATTTCTGTTGAAAGCTTATTCCATATATCTATCACCCCTCAAGAAAGTAAAATGTCACCCTCTAATCTTTTCCTGTGGGTTATTATTCTAGCATTTCTTCTTCTTTGAGATGTATTTATTTCCTCTGCTTAATTTTAGCTCTTTATTTATCATGTCCCTTCTCCCATCTGTCCTCCAAACTTTAAAGGTTAAGATCCATTGATCTTCTTAATCATCCCGTAAACCATATAATATTTTAAAGTTATTTTTTAAAAGACAAAATAAAAAAATGCTAATAAATCCTTGTATTAATGTTATGAATGATATAACAGAGTATTATTGGTATAATTCGAGCCTCTATATTGTTGTCATCTGATACATTTAACTATTTATCAGTAACACACAAAAAGAAGCTCTGAGTTGTAAGAAGAAGCATTGCTCTTTAAAAAATAAATAATAAAAAAAAATTAATAATAATTCAAAAAAATTAAAATGATTTTAAAAATTTTTTTAAAAAAATTTAAAAATATGGTTTTTTTTTTAAATGTATGTACTATTTTTGGAGCAAATGGTTTTTTTTTATTTATGTACTATTTTTTGGAGCAATTTCCATGAAAATTAGAAGTGTTCATGCTGATTTTTCAGTATAAAGTACTTTGAAATGGTAAAATGTCTGAATCTTTGCTGTTTATCAATACCAACGTTTGAATTTTTGGTGAAATTTAATTTTTTTTCCCTGTTCTTTTAAAGAGTTTATGACGGTGCTGTCCAACCTTTTGGGTAAATGTATAGAGACAGTTCTGTTACCTTTGGCAAATCACCAAATTCCTTCCAGTGACAGATTAAATGAGACGCGGCAGATATTACATGTTTGAGCTGGCTGCACATCGTATTTCAACAATGAAACCTAAATCAGTTTTAATAAAAAGAATCTGTGATAGTTAAAGGAAAAATACTCTGGAAAAAAACCCAACATATTTCAATTGGAAATCTCTGCCAGAATTATAATCGTACAAACCATTTTCCACACGGTATCATTTAGGGGGAATTTTTTAACTTAAATTAAAAACAAATCCCATGTAAAAAAATAAAAAGTAAATACTTGGTTTATCAACTTGTTGGTACAACTTATAAAAATTAATTATAATTATTTTGCAATTATTATCTGTATATGCGATTTGGATTCCATTTTTTGTGTTTTCCTTTTCCTAGTGCGTGGTATCTTAACCCCTTAAGGACAAAGCCCGTACATGTACGGGCTCAAAATGCATTGTTTTCATGGGGTTTAGGGACCGCCCATTGTCCTTAAGGGGTTAATGTATACAAATATTAATATCTCTATATACGGTATATTAAGAAAATATCCTGCTGTGAGCTTAATCAGTCGTTGGTCTCGTCTTAGATTCAGGAGCCATATGCCTACCCCATGCATGTTTAAATTCCCTCACTGTATAATCCTCTACCACTTCTGCTGGGAGGCTGTCCCACTTGTCTGCCACCCTCTCTGTAAAGTAAAAGTTCCTTTCATTACATCTATTGCCTCTTGTTTGGAATAAACTTCCCTCCTGTACTTTGTTAAATCCCGTTATGTATGTAAATGTTTCTATCCCAATTCCCTCTTCTTCTAAGGTCTCTTAGTCTTTCGATGATTTTTATCCTGCAAGCCGTTAGTTGCCCTTTTTTTTTTTTAATCTCTCCACTAACCACACAAAGCAATATTAATACAAGCTTTCTCACGATGACTAGAACAGAAGTTCACAAAGAAACCTAGTAGTCTCAAAAGTATCAATAAACATTATGGTAAAAAGCTAAAATTGTAATAATTTATTGGACATGATGGAAATATAAGTATAACCAAAAAAAGGAAATAATTATAGAACCTGCGATTGATTTTAGACGTTTATTTAAAATATGAAAATCTGCCAAATGGTATATAGAGAGAAAAGCAGCCTGTTTTCCTTGATTCTTATCCAACAACTACTGTGATGCTTAAATGAAATATTTGCCATTATCCATGAAGTGGAAAGTCACATGTTCTTCTCTTCTAACATATACCGCGGGCTTTCAGATCTTTATTCTGCACCGAAAAATATTATAAATAGTATTAAGTTTTTTTACTGAACCTAAAGGTATTTTCTTATTAAAAATTAAAAAAAAAAATTGAAAATAAAGCAAAAATTTATAAATTAATCACAAAATATATTATATAAATGATTTATCAAAAAACAATATTTTTATATTTATATAAAGTTAAGTATTACACAAAAAGTCTACTTTTGATATACTTTTATACAGCATTAACATTGATTTATTGTCTTAAAGGGATATGTTTTTTGTCTACTTGTTGGAAACTTTTTTTTAAAAAAAATTATTTACATTTTTTAAATAAAAATCACTTTCTTTTTTAATTCAGCTCTGGCTTGGATCTTCCCGAAGATGTTATATATGCGTTTGGCCTCCCCTTTCACTCAAATTATAAAAATCAATTTTCGATTGAGGAGCAAAACCTTTCTTTGAAGATTATGCGATACGTCACCAACTTTGTGAAAACAGGGTATGTATTTAAGTGACTGCTTTAATACAGAGAATAAACGGTAGGAAGAACATCCGGAAAAGTATAATAAAGGGAACAAAGTCAGTGCATGGCTTACAAAGTAACAGAAGAATATGAAGAAGAAAACACTTATATTTAATATTTATATTACACATTACAATACAAAAAGGGCAACATTTCAGTTTTCTCAAGTGGGCGCAAGGTGGTCACATGGAAGCTACAATGGAGGTCTCTGTCGCAACAACACAATCCTTTATTGGTTCTACAGCTTTCAGGGCCAGTTATGGGGGACCAGAGATCTCCCCAACTGGCCCATGATTCCCACAAAAGTGGGTGACAGGGTGATGGTGCCCAAAAAACAAGACTGTTGGGAGGTATGCTATGGGCACATTTTTGCCTGATGAAAACAAACCATGCCACAAACCCACAAATTCCCTGGTTCTGCTTTGTAGACAATGAGGGGGGGGGGTGAAAAGGTGAGGAGGGCAGCTGAACATATTAGCACTTCAGCAGTGATCAAGAAAAATACATTATCGCAATTAAAAGGTTATTGGTAAAGGTGATGCAATTCAAAGGCCATGTGTGATATCCCAGATTCGAGATAAAGAAATATAAACAGAGAATAAGAATTAAGAACAATAAAACAATAACTTGTCTGCCCGAATTCAGTAGGACATCCTCAAGGAGAACGTCAGCGGGATTACAACCGTTAAAAAAATTATCTTAAATAGAGTTGGGCTGAGAGTGACTTTTTTTCTTCCCGCTGGATTATTCACAAATACTTTATGGCTCTTCACCTTGTGGCTCCTCTGCTTTTTGTGACACCTCGTAGGTGAGTATCCGCTTGCTCACCGCTTGCTCGCCATGTCTCAACTGACGTGGTGTGTCTTATCTTTTGTTAAATTGTCTCTTACATCATACAGCCTTGTTTTAAGAAAAGTGTTGAATTAAGGTCATCGTGAACATTTTTTTTACATCGATTTTTTTTTTTTATCCAGTTGAGGCGCAGCAAGAGTTTCTTATTGTAGTTAGACATTATTGTAGTTTTTATGCGGAAATACCTTTTTATTAAAAACAAAAAACAAAGTCTCGATAACATCTGGTAACTTGTACCCTCATGGTCTTTAGCCACCCCTGCTACCCTCATGAGCCTTAATATCAAAGGGTATCTTCTAACCATGGAACGTCAAAACCAACAGGAAAACTGACAGCTAACCCTTACATTAGATTTTTTTTTGGTGTGATGTAAACTTTGAGAAAAAAAATTAAAATCATTTTAGAATTATTGAATTAATGGTAAAGAAAATGTTTTTTTTTTTGTTTTCTTCAGAAATCCAAATTTCCAGTATCCCTTTACCAGGAAATTAATGAGAGATTTACCAGTATGGCCTCAGTATCTTGGATCCAACAATGGAGATAACTACAAGAAATTTAGTATTTCATTGTCAAACAGCCAAGGACTAAAGAAAGCTGAGTGTTCATTCTGGAATGACTATATCCCGCTGCTTAAATCTACTACAGGTGAGGAATTAAATGGAGTGAAGTATGTCTTAAACTCATAGGCTCCCTGCTCTGGTTTGGGGGAAACCAAAGCGTTATATTTATTATTATTTTTATTATTATTTTTATCTGAGTACCTTTGACCTTGGCCAAGTTGAGGCCAAGAAACTCATTTTAGAAACTCAATGGTTTGCGGCTTGGGGTCCAATCAGTGGATGTAAGTCAAAGAACGCAAAGGTATCAAGAGATTTTTTTATGTAAAGTTGGGAAGGAGTGAAATATTTTTGAATTCCCCAGGTAATATTTTCAAGGCTCATGGAAAATGATTATAACCACCTGGGAACCATTCTAGACCACACCAGTCTTGGGACAATGCAACGATTTATGAAAGCAGTTTAATAATAATAATTTTATAGGGTTGTAATCTGAATGGTGCTTTTCAACAACGCTAGGCACGGGAGTTCAACGCTGAATCTAAATAAACCAGCAATTCACAAGCTAAATGATTAAATAATTGGAAACAAAGGACAGATCCATAGATATAATATCAGGACATTCTAACTTGACTGGTATTTAAGAAGATGACCTTTTAAATACGCAGAATTAACCTAAAACCTTCTCTGTGTAGAAGGAATAAGATATTCGGAAGGTTCTGTCTGTAAGATATTCATGTTCTTAGACAATGCTAACCTATTGAAAGGCATTGTACTTCTATTATATGCATTAGATATCGTTTCTCTTTGTAACGAACCCAATCAATCTATTCTACAATCTATGTAAACAATACAATTTCACAATCTACCAATTTAATTCAAGATGGAAATAAAGAAAGCCACCCACATTTATTTTTAAATATATTTTATAGTACAATCTACCCAAAGGAGGCATTTAAAAACAAACAATAAAAATGTATATTAGAAAAAAAATCTGCATTAAAGTCAAATCCATAAACCCATGTAGATACCAAAAATTGCATTTTCGTCTCTGTTGAAGAAGCGTAGTGTCTAAAAGATGGAGTTGTCTCCATTAAAGGTCTCGTCAAATCCATCCAAAATAAAATTTCCGTCTTTGTTGAAAAAATGCAATTGTTAAAATACTGTTCCGAGTAACGATGGGTGCAGAGCATGCCATGCTAGCTATAGTGGCAACGTCTTTTATTAAGTTCCAAATTAACACCTGTGAGGAAAGCCGACCACAATGAGGTTTCAGGTGGCCAACCTTTGTCTGGTTCACGCTTTAGATATCCGTCTTATTTCTTCCAATTTTGTCTTCCAGGGTCACAAAGTGAAATCTTGCCAACGAAAAATAGCATTGGAGGCATTTTTAAAACTGCCACCAGTCCAGCTGGACCCAGGCCAGAGAAGGAGGCTTATAATTGACATTCGCCCATTGGAGAACAGTCAACAAACTCACATGTTTTTCAGTTTTCAGAACAGAACCAAGGGCCAATTAGGTGATTGTTAGAATAAGAATGTCGGTCTTGTGTGTTGTGGGGTTACTATATCCGCTGGTCGCGGATAGTATTTTTTTCCTGTAATATAATAAAGTTACTTAGTCGTCTTTCCTGTTACAGAATAAAGTTATTGAAAGCATGCCATGTCTGCGAGCGTGTTTGTTACATTTCTTTATGTTCATGAGAGTTGGGCAGAGTGATTTTTTTTCAAATGCCCTGTGGCTCTTCTGCTTCTTGTGACACCTCCCGTGGGAACCCCGACGCCCGTGAGAGTATCGCGGAAGCGAGTATCCGCTCACACACAATGTCTCAATTCACTTTGAGTATCATGACATGGAAATACACATCTTTTTCAGAAACTCTTTGGGGAGGAAAGTTTCATTTTGTAGCGTATGGGGAAAAGTTTTTGGAATGGAAGAAAATTCACCGATACCCCAAACCATTGCCAGTGCCATCATATAGTATTGGATTTTGTCCTTTTGGGCCCCATATTACCGTATTTGCTTGATTATAAGACGACCCTGATTATAAGACAACCCCAAAATCTAATATTAATTTAGGAAAAAGAAAAAGCCTGAATATAAGACGACCCTATAGGAAAAAAAGTTTTTACCAGTAAATGTTAATTCATGTAAACTATGTGAACAATTGTTTGTTAATAAAAGCTATGATTGAGAAAAATATTTTGTTTTTATTTCCTTTTTTTTACAACCTGCCCCCCAGTAATGCACATCTACCCTCAGGCTTGCCACTCTGCCCCAGAAATGCCTTATACCCCCTATATGCCACTGTGCCCCATGATATGCCTATGTGCCACTCTGCCTCCAGAATGGCCTTATATCCCTATATGCCACTCTGGCATTTAGGGGGTTAAAAGGCATATTATGGGTCAGAGTGGCATATAGGGAGGTATAAGGCATTTCAGGAGGCAGAGTGGCATATAGAGGGTTAAAAGGCATTTCTGGAGGCAGAGTGGCATTAAGGGGGTTAAAAGGCATTTCACAGAGCACTCAGAAATGCCTTATTTCCTTACCTTATGGTAATCTATCCCACGCAAAAGTGAAATGTTGACGCCAGGTGCTTTTAAACATATAGATATTTGTGTTTCCAATCTCAATTCTATTAACCAAGCTCTAACAAATGCGCCATTTTTATGAATCTTTATTTCATGAAAGACTCCGATTTCGGGTCACTGTATCTCACAAAAATCTCTAACAGCTTTGTCAAACTGCACAGAGCACCGGTTTACCATCAAAAATGGCAGGAAGCCTGAATGGGAGGTCGCGTACCACATATGGCCCAAATCTTCACCACCTGCGCGACACCATGAAGCAGAAAGCTCTCCGCGATGTCTGTCTGCATCCTACTTTATGTGACGTAAAGGACCTCAATATACTCTAACAATTATATTTAACAAAGACAAATAGAGAACAGCTTTTAGAGGTGGGCTGGCAATGTGGACATGGGAACTTGAGTGTGAGTGACTGGTTTCCACTCCATTATTCCAAGGGGCCATGTCATTTTCAATAATAACTTTTTTTGGGTTTGGCAAAATGGGTTTTGTGCATGAGATTGGGAGGGATGTAATGCTGAAGTGCTGCCTCGCAACAAAGGTGGAGTGTGGAATAACATCTCTGCCATCCACGTAGTCACGCTTGCCTTACTTTATGGTGGTATCAAGTTATATGGCACAGGGTCCCATATGAGAGGATCAGAGAATCGACCCAAGTGGCCCATGAGCCCCACTGTCTCCAAAAAGTGGCATGGTGGAGCAGCTACCCAGGACAGCGGGATAGTGCCGGAAAATCGGGACTGTCCCGCAAAAACCAGGACTGTGGGAGGGTATGTAAGTGGACTTTTCAATATTCAGACATCATGGCTAAACGCAAATTTAATGAATTTTAGCTGATATTCGCCAGATGTTACAAACACTAAGTATCAAATTTTAGTTGTCCAGCCAGAAGAGCATTTTTTTGAACAACTGTTCCGTGTCCTTTTTATTTGTTTGAAATTGTGAAATTTAGTTTTAAGTTACTTCTTATCTTCCGTTTTGGACAGAAATGTATATAAATAGTTTCGAGTCAAATTAAGAGATGTGGATAGCAAGTCCGTGCTGTCTGGTCTGTGTTATCAAAGTAGCTCTAGGTGCGAAGCTATTGACGGCCGGAGGTGGCGTCTCTTCCTTGGCCGTGGAATGCGGAACCACAACATTTCCAATACAGAACAAAAATGTCTCTTAATTTAGATACAATTTTAATAGATATTCATGAAATATTTCTACTAGCTGCAGGGTTCTAATTTGAGGCATCCAGAATCAAATGTCTTTGCCTCAAGCAAGCTTTCAGATCTAGGTGTAACTTGCGAGGCAAGGGGTAAGAGAAGAATGATCCCAAACCAAGCAGATATCGCCAGATTCAGGCAGAGGTCATAGGGCAAAAGAGTCACCGTTAATGGAAACCGGTCAGAACAATCATGGATCTGGGTTCATGGATAGGATTAATAAATATTCTCACAAAACTCGAGAATTTGGGTGTATTCTAATTACCCACTCTGCCCATTACTAATGACCTACCTAGTTCCTGATTATGCCTTCACCATACCTGGGTTTGACCCCGTCTCTATGTGAAGCCCAGCTTCCCTGGGTCCGAAGGTTGGTTTCTCCAGGCAGGAGATCTGCATTTCACCGTGCCCAAATCTGGCCCACGCCTCACCCACCAAAGGCAAGCCGGGGCCAGCCGAGCCCCTATACATAGCTAGCCATGCCTCTTTACAAAACTACTCTCCCAAGAAAGGGAGAGCTTCAGTTAGCCTGCTCTGGGAAGTTCCCAGGTATGACCTTGATGATGCCCTGACCCAGAGCAGCGCCACCAGCTGCCTCCCTCCATGGTCACCGTTCTTAATACTAAATGCCGGGACATGACATCATCTATTTAGTCCTTCAGGGGGTAAATGGGTCAGTTGGGGTGATCATAGACATCCTTTGGCCTGTTGAGCATCGCATTACATCTATGTGTATAGCGTCAGCAGATTCAGTAGCGCTGTTACACTACTGTAGTGAAAATAAAGCAATTTAATTATCATTATCAGATGTTAAACATACTAGGACAGATGGAGAAGAAGGCCCTGCTCTTGTGAGCTTACAATCTACTCGGTGGTTGATAGTGAAGGGAGACCTGGCAACTTTTGCTCCAGGTCTCCCATAAAGGGGCAGAGCCTAAAGTAGGTGGGGTTATGCACCACCACATGACTCCACCCACTTTAGGCCCCACCCATTTTAAAATCCCATGGTATTTGGGGCTCATTAGCCAGCGTTTAGGCTGCGTGTGTCTTTCTCTTACTGCTTGCGTACAGTATAATGCATTGTGACGGGACAGGACCCAAAAAACCCAAAACAAAACAGGACTGTTCTGGCAAATTCGGGACTGATAGCAGGTATGAAACAGTAGGAGAGGACAGCTTTAGTGAAGGTAATTAGATTGCAGCGAGGGAGCAGTGGTCCGCCAGGGAGACAATAGGTGATTGGCAACGGGGGGTTCCGACCCGCGGGCCTGCCGTCCAATTTGTCAGGACTGCAATAATACTGTGTGACATCACAAATCTTTTTTCTGTTTAAGTTGTTTTTGGGAATACTTGTGGTATTTGTGCTTTTGCGTATATCTGTCCTCGGCTTCCGTCTGGCTAGTGAGCCGTGCCATGAGACGGCCCAATAAATACAAGCACACCCAAAATTTGGTAGTGTGTCAATTTTATACATTATACGCTACTTTTTTCACTTTATAACCACGTCTGCATAAAGTATCTACAGGAATTCTACTAAACGGCAGGTCTGGAAAATTCACATCATGAACCCAAAATAAATTTGTGTGCTGATCTCATACCGAAATCTCAATTATTGGCCCATGTAGGAAGATCGCGGTGATTAAAAAGGTGGGATTTAACTACATAACTATATAGAGCTCGTATAGTTAGAAATCCCCTATGGGGGGGCTTTTTTATCAAATTTTTTATTTTATTAAAATAGAATTATATTAAAATGAAATACAGGTTAACGTGGCATTTGATGGAGAAGAGCCATTCAAGTGTATTTTTCCTGCTGCAAAATATATATAGAGAGTGAATTATATGAAGAATAAGTCATTTTATTGTTTTTTATTTTTATAAAAACGTACTGCTAAATTTCATGCAGAATAGAACGGCCCTGGAGTCGATGTAAGGGCGGCATGAAGGTGCATAATATATATTTTTATATACATATAAACATAAATATATATAGGTTTAGGGCAGAAGACATTACAGAATATCTTGCTAGGATCGGCTCCATGAAGACTGTAAGATATACAGAGTACGGGGCCATTAGGTAGTCTGGGCTTGTGAGCTTAGAACAGGCCAGTAAGCAGCATTAAGAAATGGCTGCCCCCTGCACGTTGATAATTCCAGGTGAATTTAATGTGTTGGGGTAGTTAGAGGTTGCGGGGTATTATGTTTAAAAGCCCACGGGTTTAGAATGAATAGGGCTGCTCGGTTGGATGGGAATTCATTGGGATACTGAGTGATAAGTTCAGGATAGGGGCGTTTGGGCTCTAGTGTTTAGATCTCAGCCCATCATTCTGCATTAATAAAGGGGCTGTCTGACTGGGCGTGGGATATCATTAACATACACAGCGTCCGGGGTTCAGGAGAGTGTGAATTGGGCAGAAGGAATTAGATGTCGGAAGGGCAGCGGCCGGTGACGTCAGGCTAATCTTGCTCCCCTTATTTTTCAGCACTAGCTGTTGGCCCCTGAGGGCCGGCGTCCATAGCTTAGCTGTCTGTTTGCACGGCTAATTCGGGTGCCAAGTGCCGGACTTTCTGTGTCTTTACTTTAACATCATTTGATGACCATCTTGACATGGTACCCGTCATGTTTCAGGTAAAGTGTGGCCCTGCAGTATGTTTGATGTATAACTAAGTAATTGATTCCCTTCTGGCAGTTTCTGCAACACACATACTGCAGGGGGCAGTCATAAGTGGAACAGCCTCCCAGCAGGAGTGGTAGAGGTAGAGGAGTGGTAGAGGCGTATTTCGCTGTTTCTGTCTTCGCTGTACATATGTCCTCTTATGTCACACCAGCCGGCTCGCTTGGATTTACTGTTTTGTAAATAAATTGGTAATTTCCAATGGCAGAGCCTCGGGCCGGCCAAGGGGGCCGCATACTCGTAAATACACCCTGAGCATAGCAGCGGCTAAGTAGTTTCACCTTCAGTTGCAGGCTGATAAATGTCACATATAGTAAGATATAGCAAGAAAAACGCGTCGGTGGAATGTTTTACGGCTCGTTTCCACTGACACGTAATTTGCACCTTGTGAGCAGATGATGGAAAGGGTGACAGAGGTGAGGAGCCCGGGGCAGAACCTGCTGTGAGGAGCAACGCAGGCTTCACCTGGTGCTATGTCAAGCATCTTCCATTCGATCGGCGTAGAGCCTATTGAACCCACCCAACGTGAAGCCCCCTAAGGACCTCTCTTCTTGGCGGATGTCAACACCTATACGCCAAGGTCGGGAAGAGACGCCTTTTCATTGGATGTCTGGCTCAGAGGAATGGGAGTGTTTGCAGAAAAAAAACAATATAAAAAAATGTAAATATGCATATAGGAGGAAATACTGAATATAATGCAAGCTAAGCGAATAACTCATTGTATAGCGGGTACTACCAGCAGTAGTGCTTTAAAGACACTGGGGGTTTATTCACTAAAGGGTGAGTTGGGAAGACTCCCCTGAATTCACCATGCATTATAGGGGTCCATCCTTAGCAAATAATCCCTGCATGATGTATAGATCAATCATCGATGTGACTCACTGACTTAAAAATGCTTTAGAAGCTCGCTGGAGTTGGCTCTTCGTAAAGTGAAGTCAGGGAGATGAAACGGAAGCTCTCCTGCAAATTCTCTCCTTAGTGAATAAATCCCATCTATTACTCGCGCACGCCCCAGAATTGCAAATAGAAATAGTATAGAAATGTACCTTCGAAGCCGTTTTGCATAAAATACAACAAAATAAAATGTATAATTATAAGAATGCTTTACCGTTGACACCAGGGACCCGGCCACTAGGGAGCCCGCATCAGCTATGTTTTCCGGAACACACGCATGTTTCACGTATTGTTGACTGGCGCAGGTAAAGTGCTGCCCCCTGGAGCATGTGTGATATATAACCGAGTTCCCATTTGTGAGCTTATACATCCCCCATACTACGGGACATCGCTTTATACGTGCTGATCAGCAACCGGTGAAACGTATCGGTGTCCTGGAAAACTGGCCAAATGTCATCCTACCGGCCACACACCATGGAGGAAACCATGTTTGCTCCCAGGATACATCAGGATTCCCACACCTGCCACTTTTATGTCAGCAGCAGGGCCACGGAGGGCCAGAATATGACTTCATGTCTCAAATACTCCTTCCGAGGTTGAAGAACGTGGAGGGGGCAGCCGAGGGTCCTGCCTTGGGTTAGGTCTAGGGCTCCATCAGAGGTGGATATACCAATACATGGCGCCAGCGAACCAATTGCCATATGGTTTTATCTCTCCAACTAGCCTACTGAGCAGAGGCAACAGAGAGAGGGGGGATTTGAGAGAGACCCTCAGGACAGGAAATTGCATGACAATGACATTTGCTAGTTTTGCTACCTTTTCCCAAAAATCTCAGATAGAGCCAAGGACCTGGAACTATGAGTCCATTGTGCCATCCCATACGGTCCCAGCATATGTTCTGATATCCGGAACACAAAGGACATAGAATATTACAAACCATTATGGACAAGCCGCCTACATATTGAAGTCATTTCCGCAGAGAAACCATATGGTTAATAATTATTGAGAGTGTCTTTAAATAATTACCTGACACCATACCCCAGATAACCCTACACCTCCGCCGCTCCATCTCTCTCTGTTGTAAGTTGCTTCCAGCCTCTCTTGGCACTGAATCATTTTTTTTGCCCGGTCTATTTTTTTTTAATAACCTCCTACTAAGACTCAGACCATAGAAATTCTATAAATTCTACAACATTAAATGAACGAGCGGCTTGGCCAAAAATAGCCAATGCTTTCTTCCCCAGTCTCAAGATGCAGCTTCTCTATAATGTAAGCAATATTCTTTTTTATAGGTTGAATGGATTTATATGGAGGTGCCTTTAATAATGTAAAGGTTCCTTTAATATGTACAATGCAATACATACAACACATAACAGTATCTAAACTCACTAGAATACAATGAAGACCCCAAACAAGCCCGATCCTTTTCAAACTCGCAGGGATCAATAGAGTCACCTGATACTTTGACATTCCAGATTCCAGGACTTCACATGTATAAGTGTCGGATATAAGAGTCTAACAATAAAGACTCTACGAGCATTTTATTTACTGAAACTCTTTAAAATGATGTGTTTAAAGATGGCGCTCTTGGAATAATCTTAACGAGGTGGAGAGTGGAGCGACATTGTAGACAATAGGAATATTTTGGTTGGGAACTGCCCACCACCACGCACCTCCTTCCTCTATGCCGTCATCCTCTACGCTGAGCACCTGAATATGATGTCATATCCTGGCATGATGTGAGAAGGGAAGGAATAAATTAGTTGCTATTAAAAGTAGTGCAAATCTTGGAACAGGTATTAAGATGGCGGATGTCTTGCCCACCTGCTAATGATGGCAATAGCCCCCTGCCTCTGAGATTGAGCAGAACGGTATCACGTTTTTTTGGGGATGAAGGGCAGGTTGAGGAGACCCTTTGACCTCTAATGACCGGCCCAGAGAGCTGTAAAGTCAGTGGAGGTCTGTGCTCTGCCCGAGATAAAGAGACAGTGCTAGCTGCACATATGGTTGGGGCAAATATTGCCCTTCCCCGCCAGCAAATAAAATACACTGACCCAGGGGCTCGATAATTAGGTTTGGGAACCTCTGGCTGAAATTGGGTGATTTTCCAGGTATGAAGATAATAAGAAACTGCTTATGGCTCGAGCTGGATCTTCTGAATGTGGAAAGATGTATGGGAGGGAGGGTGGCATTTAAATCTTCTGTGCTGAACTTGGCCTAAACCAGTGCTCCCAGTTGCCCCCTCCGGGCCACCACATGAATCCCAAATTCTACCCCCTGCAAATCCAGACGCCAGGGACGGAGGCTTGGGAGGCAGCACTACCGAGTATGCGCACAATTCTGCACATGCGCAGTATGCATTCCCAGATGCCGGTCCCAAATCCCGTGGAACTCAGTGGGACAGAGTGGCAAAAGCGGGACAGTTGGTAGGCATTTATTGACGTGCAGTGCCAGGTAGAAGTAAACAATGCGACAGTCCTCCATCGTGCCAACGGGCCGGTAATGGGCAATCACTGATCTTCCTTTCAACCAGAACCCACAGGGAGCCTGATCGCCCAGTGTTAGTTAGCATTAAGCCTTTACATGGGTTTCCAAATCACTAGTATAAACCAAAAATAAAAAATACATGGGCACGGCGCGTTTCGCAGCACATGTGTATGGGGCCCCTGCCCACCAAGCAGCATAACAAACCCATATCCCAGACAAACCACACGTTATATTTAGCCGTATCAGGAAGCATCGCGTACCCTTTAATCACAAGTGGTTAATGCGGTCACACTGGCCGCGGGGAAATGAAAGACGAACGCTGAATTATAAATGCACCTGCCGAAAACCTAGAAATATGCGACTTTTATCTTTCTGTATAACCAGATCTTTAACCCTGGCTTGCTGCCTGTGTCGAGTGTAATGCAGCAATACACCCAAATTTGATAGGGAGAGGACCCCCCCAAAAAAAGACTGTCCCCCGGAAATTCAGGACTGTTGGCAGGCATGTCAATTTAGCTTTGTAACTTAGCGTGTCGAGAATGATCGGCGGTTTGAGTTGAACTGAAATGCCGGCGGAAAGTGACCAGCGAAGTGCCGTGGGCTTAAGCCAGAGTTCATTGAGTCAATTAGAGAATTACTAAAACAAGCCCTAAATGCTTTGTGGTGATGGAAAGGAAGCATGTTTATGGTTAAAGATCTACCATGTGAATCTGTAGGCGTGAGAGGCGGTTAGACCTAATCATATAATATATATATACACTGTATAAAGAGCCGGCCTTAAGTGTTCTGGCGCCCTGTGCGGACTACTCCTCTGGC
>VKOC01026229.1:0-44114 GCA_009364415.1 Spea multiplicata
TGTGTGTGTGTGTGGGGGGTAATATGATACCTTCAACTTCAAGTAATCTGTTCTGGTCGTTTCTTTCTCCTTTGTTTGTTACTTTAATGTTCAGTTCATTCATCTCTGTGGTTTGTGCAGTGGAAACTGTAGCTAGTACCCAGTCTATGGTGGCCATTTAATAGATCTAGTCTTCTAATTAATAAAGTTTATATTTGTAATTGCCGTACAGTGCCAAGACCAATGGGCTCAGTGGTCTTAATGGTATGGAGATAATATGACCTTAATACCGCCACCACTAATACGAGACATTTTAGAGCTACAAGGTAACAAGATTAATGGGTGATATATGTTCAGGTATATATTTCCTAAGGAACACGTAGAGATACATAGAAATGGTAATTATATATTTAACATATTAATGCACCTAAAAACTTTATCTTGATGGGAAAAAGTAATTTTGATGGGAATAGGGATACACAAAACCTAATGAAGAATGCATATGAAAATATTTTAAATAAAAAAAAAGGACAAAACGTGCAAGAAGAATCTGTGGCCAATAATGGGGACAGGCAAAGGAGACCCCCCCCCATGCATTTGCAAAAAGGAACACAACAGGTAATGGCACCACACCATTAAAGTGCAAAGTAAAATTTGCTGGTAGATTCCACTGGTTTCCTTTCCTTTTTTCCTCATTTAGAAATTTGACCCAGGATTGCTCTTTGTAAGTACAGCCCGAAAAGGCGTTCGTTCACCCCGGGTTATGCTCAGTAATAAAGCACAGGTTGATGAGCCCTTCCATTCTAAGCACTTTGTATTATTAACAGTACTTTGCATCTGTATCTCACCATGACAACGCCAGAGATTCTCATTTCCGCATATAATTTCACGCCTTCTGAGTTGTTTTTGGCACCTGTGAGCCGTCCTGAATAATTCACCCGCTGTGTTGCTTTTTGGGAGTGACGGATTTTCACGCCAACGTAATTGTATATGTTTTCAATCACGAAAAGTCGCCAAACCAAAAAGTTGACGCTTGGGGACCATTTTTTTTTCATAATCTGGTATCAGTTTGTGCTTGTATTGCGCAAATCTATAACATTTCATAGTGAAATACGGTATATTTAAACTGAATATATATGGGGCAAAAGGGAGGACACTTATATAAATTATGCTCCTAAAGGTGGAATATCTTCATTTGAATCCAATAAAAATATAAACTTCACATATATTTCAGTTTAATTATTTACTATAGATGTACAAGCCAACATATTCTTACGGACCTTTACAACTATGCGTTTAACATGTACAAGTTAATTTAAAGGCAAAACCTATTGTTTTCAACAAGTCAAGTGGGAACATAGATCTCTTAATCGCAAAGACTTTATTTCCCAAGCCACCGCAGTACTAACCGGTTGACATCTGAATTTGGCAGCGCCCTGAATTCTTATCATTTTAATTACTGTCAGCATTTTACGGAGCTATATATTTCACAAAACACTTGGAAAGTTCTTATTTCTGTCACTGGGAGTGTCTGCTCAAAGTTTTATTAATGCAGGCAGTTAACTTACAGTTATAATCAAAAAGTTGACTTAAATGTCACATCATATATTTTATTGAAAACTAATATACAAAGTGTCTACTATTTTAATATCCTATTTTACCCTAGGGCTAACCCCATGTCTTTACTTCCGGGTATCAGGTTATGATGCCATATCCCGGCGCACTACTTAAGCGCAGCATGGCACAGCCTTCTATAGAGTTAATGGGCGATATCAGGGATATCCTATTTAACTGGCCCATTGAGTAGTGGTGTTGCAGGAAGCCTGAGGCTGCCTGTTATGCAGCTCAGGGGCTGCCGTCACGCTGGACCTGCCACCCTAGGCCTAGCCATCCTATGCCAGAATACGCCACTGTGTGTGCTAAAGTTATGTCACTGAACACCATGGTGCTGAACCTGTTAAAAGTCACAGTGAAGAAGGCATATCCTCTGTGGTACCTAATGAGATAAACCTTAAAGGGGAGGAATTCTGTGTTCCAAAGTGCATTGTTGTTGACAGGCAGTCCAACATGAAATATTGTTATTTAATGTAATTTAAGGGAACATTAGCTATACAAACATTTCCCTATCTACAGTGGCTTTACTCCTCTTCTTACTAGACGTGGGCATCTGTATTCAGGCGAACATGAAAAGGAACACGAAGGGTGCGTTTTCATTGTTTAGCCTGAATACCGAAGAAACGAACATGGCGGCGGCAACATGTACACGAAGACGCACAACATGAAGAATCTTTGTGTTCGTCTTCGTTAGTATCTCCTAACTAATCTCCCTGGTCCCTTCCCCTTCTAGCCTACCTTGTCTACGTAGCATTACAGGGGTTAATGTTAATAAAGGGAAGGAGGAGGATCGCGCAAGGAGTTAAAGGTCTGTGTGAACGACTCTATTGGTCATCTGTAGGGGACTCCTCTGGCATCAACCAATTGGTTGATGCTAGAGGAGGTCCCCGCCGGCGATTAATAGAGTTGCTCTTATGGACCTTTAACTCATGTTCCCTCCCCATGCCACGGTTCGGTGCCAGGAGTTAAAGGTCGGTGCGAGTGACTCTGTTTGTTGCCAGCTGGAAGTTCCTCTGGCATCCTGGCGCTAAAGCTGCTGAGTACCGCATTAACCCCGTATTAACCCCTTTTAAAAAAAAACGATCATAAAGAATGTACACGAATATTCGCACAAACTGAACACAGGAACTGACAAATATTCGTGGAATACAAAGATTTTTTTCCCCACGAAGACGGGCGCCCAAGTATACGTCTTACCATCAACTGCCCCACCATGTGCCTTCACACTGAATCCCACAAATCATGTACCATATACATTTTGTAATTGTCATGGGATTATAGTTAGAGGTGATATATAAGGGTACTGGTAGCTATACCCACACTTATCTGTTAAGAAAGGCAGATTTCTTGCCATCTAATGTATAGATGAGAGAAAATGGACTGGGGATAAATATAAACCTTAGCATTTTAAGGGCAGCATAAATGATACCACCCTCTTACATTTTTGCAGTGCATGGCTGGGTATATGTAGCAATGGTACGCAAGTAGGGTACACGCTTATAGGATATTTGGTCATTGTACCTAAAGGCCAGTCCGTGCCTTTATCTAAGTATGTACTCCATTTATGTGGGAAGAAAATATATGTGGCAAATGGACCCCAGGAGCCAAGCACATCCCTCATACGTGGTGCACTATAGGGGCCCTTCTCTGTGCAGGGGGGGTGATCGGCCCTTGAGCTGACCAACAGACATATTATTTCTCCCAAACAAGGGCTCAAAAGTTTCATAGAGCCGATAATGTTGTATCTGCTTGCTTTCTTCTTATAGTAAATAGAGATTTCTCAAGGACCAATCAGCAGCTAATCTAACAACAAAAAGAAAAATTGAAAAAAATATATATTTTTGGAAGCGCTGCAGTGGAATTTAAATAGCGTTTTCAATTTACCAGACAGCTCTTTTGTAAGATAAAAATACATCCCGGATGTAAAAAAAAGATATTTTTATATTAAAATGATTGTTAATTCTGTATTTTTCCTTTTTATGGAATGCGATTCTGCGATTTTAGTAAATTATCTGCCAAACATTCTACCTCGTAATTATTTTTCCTAAATCATGCAGCTGTTTCTTGAGCTAAAGGCACAAGCCTCCAACAGCCCCTTTTTCTTGGATCTTGATTCAAGTTGTTTGCCCAAATTTGACAAAAAAAAAATAAAACATTTTTTCTGTCTAATGCCAAACTATATACAAAGCCAACATAAATTAGACAAAAATACACTTGGTTGACTATCAGGAACTTGGTAAGGCCATCAGCAAGATGACTCATAGGGACTGAGTTAGCGTAATAGTTATACAAGTTAATCATCTTGAAAAGGAGGTTGTAGATATACCGTATATATATATATATACACTAAACTTGGTCATGATTCGTCCGTTTGTCACCACATAAAGATTCCGCCATTACAAGCTGTTTTGGCGGTCGTTGATGAGGTAAAGTGGGAGGGGCTGTGTGTAGGAGGGTACATACTAATGACTGACAGGTAGAAGTAGTGCTCCACGGGGCTGCATGTGCCTATCATCTGCCAGAGTCTGCCAAGGCCCAGGCCTAGTACTTTGCTGCTGCTGCTGCACCTCTTTGACCGTTCCACCTCTGGGAGGAATCCTTATTTTTCATTTCTATAATGAAAGTTGAGTGCAGAAGGCGTCAGGGGCCTCCCCCATTAGAGAACGCTCACAGAATGTCATTCCGAATAAAAAAAAAGGCCCCTGAATCTGAAACGAATGGCCGGGAAATGAAATTCTTTGCCCAAAAACGAACGCGGCAGAAACGAAACAAAGATTTCGTCTGAATCGATTTTGCTCAACATGCAATTAAATATATCACTCCATAATGTCTGCACTCAGCTTAACATTGGGCTGTGTTTATTAGATTTGAAAAAGTCCTGTGAGTGCTCCCTGCATTCTATATGTACTGTATATATATTCATTATATATTATAATATATTTATACAGTGTATATATATATATATATATATATATCATTATATATATTGTATATGTTCATTGTACACATAAAGATATCTGTATGGATGGTTAGATGGAAGCAGGTTGAAAGCATGTATGCGCACCGCGTCTTCCAAACTCACATACGTTTACGCATATGATTATTTACCTTACAAACACAAGTGACTTTAGCACATTAGCGCCCGCTAAGGTGCCATATATCTCAATATGCTCCACTGACTCCACTTCCCCCAACTTTTCCTGCATGTCCCTTTAAAACTCTCGGTACTATCATAGATGGGAATGAGAAAATTCCTGGGCAGAAATAGTGATAGGAAGTTTAGGAACTTAGAAATGCATATGGGCCTTAAGAATGTTGGCCAGCCATGTGGGAGAACACATATGGTCAGAAAAACCTAAAATATAATGTAATATGACACAAATCTTTTTAAACTAATCCTTAAAACATATCACTGCTAAAACTGTCCAGCTGTTGTGTTGTACCCCCTCGTACTTCTTCATCCTTCCTATGAAGGAAGTGGGTTCAATGACGGTCAGAGGCCCTGCATTTTTTAAAAAAAGGTTATGTTTAAACTTTTACATTGAATATATGTAATATATATAATATAACATTTACTATTTTACCGCATTTCTCACTTTGGATCTTTCTCCAAAACACGTTAAAAGATATATTTATACCAATGTAAGCAAATGTGCATTCTTTTTGATTGTCGATCAATGTCATTGTTTTGGACATATTGGGTTGCAATATTTGATTAACAGAAACCAAGTATATGTGTCGAAATAATGCACAATTAACATTAATTACTCGTCCTGAAGTTCCTCAGTTGCTCATCTTATGCTTCCGACCCAATGACTACCTGAATCAGCAACTTAACAATAGAACAGAGAATAATCACTCAGATCCTGAGAACGAGAGGTTAAGATGATTATTACACATAAGACTATATATATATATATATATATATATATATATAAAAGTCCCAAGAATGGAAGGCACACTTTAATCCATAAATTTACTTGCCCCGGTGCTGATCCTCGACCACAATTAGACATCCATGGAAAAATAGGAGCAGTCTGTGGACTTCATATTAAAATGGAAGTATATTTATTAGTTTAGGTCATATTGTAGGTCATATCAACGTTTCGGTCTCCTACACGGAGCCTTCATCAGGAGATACCATCATACCATAAATATATAGTGCTTTCTTTATTCTGTAATCACCATTACATGGGTTTACTTAGTGTCTAGAACTATAAAAAGTTGGATTTTGGGCAAATTGACAGATCTGCTTTAAGATGAAAACTAAAACAACCACACATATTTTTACTATTTTGCAATATAACAAGCACCAACAATACATACTACATTAAGAAATATATAGAGAACAAAAACAAAAATGTTATATTTGCACATTCTTGAGTTAACTATAAATCTGCTGAAATTGATGATATCCCACAATGATAAGGGGAAATGTACTACAAAAACTGCTCAATAACCTTCAACCCTTAAAAGTAGTCTAACTAGAGCCAGCCTGTAATTAAGAATAAGATAACCTTCCATTAATTATTAGAGCTAAGCCTAATTATAAATGCATTATGTGTGTGGGCCTGGACTGGTCATTAGGTGCACCCAGCAAATGCCCAGGTGTCTGGTATCTCTCTTATGATAACAGATGAACAGTAAATGGATTTTAAGGTCAAACCATGCGATAAAGGGACACACTAATTATTAAGTAGATATAGGGTTCCTGTACTGACTGTCAAAGAGGTTGTGTCTTCCGTAGACTGGTCAAACCTACTAGCCCTCCCTATTGCAGCCATACTCAGTCTAGTTGCTAGTGTGCGACACAAAAAAAGTGTATTAATCCTCCTTTTCTGGTCTACGGTTCTAGGATCGTCTTGCCCCTAACAGTGGTATTGAGCTTTCTTGCTAATGAAGTCACATTCCACTACAGAATTTGCTTGCAGACCGTCTAACCGCCACTGGTGTTAACGATGGTGGAAAACGTACGTTTAGCGATTCAGCTTCCTGACGAAAAGCAAAAATTTTATGGCGGATTCTAGAGTGGGACGTCTAAAAAAATGATTGAATGAAAAAGAATAGAAAACCACAGCCACTACCATAGAAAATTTAAACGTTCACCCAATACGTATGCATTGATGTATCCAAAAAGGGTATCAAGTTTACCCCTTCAATGCCAAATTAAGTCCAATAGTGTGTTAATTAGCTGTAAACGTGTAGGGGTTGTCATAGAGTTAGTCTTGCTGTTTGGACCCTCTTGTTTTAGGTATCTAGAAACATGCTGGTAACAATCCATATCAATGCCCCAAAATAGGTACTTTACAATAAAAACGAGTGAAAAGGGAAGTGGGAAAGAAAGGAAACAAAAACAGGGTATCAGAAACTTTAACCTTGCTGAATAAGTAGTCAATGTCTTTCCCTCTTGTTTCCCTCTGGCTGCTTATGAGTGATCTTTGCCAAGATGGAAATTTTCATCAACCAAATAGGAGCCTGGCTCTAAACTAAAAACACCAAAATATACCCCAAATAACACCCCTAGCCATTTCAGTTGTATGGCTGCAAAGTGAAGCTTGATCACTGCAATTCACTGAGCAGGTTTTCTATGGAACTTTACAATTTTATTAAAAAACAAAGCAAATAGAATTGTAAATCCTAAATATTTTGGCAGAAAACAATACTGGCAGCCAATTCTGTTCCCTCATTACTCACCTTCTTTCCAATCAGTGTTTCCAAAAATATTTTTAGAGCATTACTGGCTTTTGGATCATTTGTTAACATACAAATAGTTGCTGTTTTATTTACATGAGACAACAAGACCAACAGAGATCCCAAAGCACAAAGCGTAATTGATCTACCACCCCATTTGCTTTTTATTGAGTAAGCTCAACTTGTTTTTTTTTCTTAACAAAAACTTAAAATCCTGCTATTATTTCTATCCCTGCTGGGCTTATTAGTTTAAATGTAAACTCTCCTGAAATAATTTCCCTATATAATGATACAGATACAAATTGTTGGGATGTAAGTGCAATAGGATTCCCCGAGCTGCCAAGTTGCTGAAATTAGTCTTCGTAATCTGAGATTCAAACCACTAAAAAATAATCGGTTCAAACGAGATAAAAGTCTTCATGCGTCTTGACTAAGACTCAAAACGAAATAATAATAAAAGTTTAAAACGAGGAATTCTACACGTGGCAAAAATTATCCTATGGCAGAAGGAACTAATATCTACAGCAATAAAATGTCAAACACACCAGCACTCTTATCATCTTCTGTTTTTAGAACACCCAGTTGGGTCTCTTTAATACAGAAATTAGACTGTTCTCATTACTCTAGAAAGGGGTTTGGGGCCAAGATGGCAACACGAAAGCCTTTGTACCAGCCGTGCCATGATGTATAAATAATAAGGAAACGTGCACCTCTGATTTGTGTTATAACATGGAGACATCACTATGCTATGTCTTGTTACATGAACGTGTGCCTCAGATAAGAATGTTCCCGGAATGTTGTCCAACATACATACTTCATACATGGACACCTTGCTCTCAGTGCTTTCAAAGACACCAAGTGCCCATGACTGACAGGGCTCAAGACAGGGTAACATGTACTTTGTGGATTCCCTTATACAAGAAAAAGGATCTAAGATCAGTGGTGTTTTCAGGAGCTTGTTTTAAAAAGTGCAAGGCCAGCTAATGGTTAGAGCCAGACTTTAGATCATCATGTTAGTGTACGCAGTGGGGAAGGATAGTCATTAAATACCGTTACAGACAGCGCACCATGCATGGGGTTTCAGTGTATTTGTTAATGATGTTATTTACTATATGTTATGGTGAGTGACGTATCCTGGCCTAGGATGGCACGTCCAGCGGCACAGCAGTCTCCCTGGTACAAAACCAAGGGTCAGATCACCCCCACAAGTGATTAAGCCCCTCGACGTCTCAATATCCCCAACCAACTTATTTATACTATGGAGGCTCAACACAGCCTCCATAGACTTTATAAAGACTTTATTAAAAGATGTAATATCCCAATGCCCAGTTCTTACTTACTTATTCTACCAAGAGGGCGACCATGGAGCGGCAGGCTACAAGGGGAGCTGCCCTAGGTTGGGCCAAAGGTGAATAGGTTATGGTTACTGCCTTCTTATCAGCTAAACTCTACCATAGGTGTCATTATTTAAAACAAGGTGTTAGCAAACTGTCCAATGGGTTTCAGGAGGTGTAGCCTGGACTAGACACCGGTCTGGTTCCTTCCTCGATCCTAAACCTAGTATCTATGTCAAGGTAGAGAACTTGTCTCTGCTCCCTAATAGACCGCTTGGTCTGTCATTGGCGATGAGAGAGGTATGACAATGCCCTCCTGCAGCATCATTCTCCCCTTTCTGGTTCCCACGACGAACACAAATCATTATTCTCAGTTTGTTTTTTTGTGCAACTTTTTTTTGAAAAAAATGTTTATTGTACCAAAAGATTCCAATCCGAACCACTTACTATCCCTTTAAATTTACAGCACAAAAGACAAATTCCACAAGTGCTTTAGAAGAGCCTTGCCAGCATGTCGCTTAATCACATCTATTTGTAATGAATCTGTCTGACCCACATTAGGATTCAGAAAGAATGTGCGCATGACTGCAAATAGGGGTGCGAGCGCGGCTATTCCGTGCATTCACTGCATGGCGTGCAACGTTTTACACAAACGTAATTAACAGCCAGTTGGCACTAATCACTTATTTAGGAACAAGAGCAGAGTTCTTGGCACTGACTAATGTTTATTAAATATTCTTTTATTTCTTTCCACTGAAAACATGACAATTTAAGCTCAGAGATAGATTTTCTCCTTGGTTCTCATTATCAAACAGATTTTAATGACTTCTTTATATTACTTGCGTATTTCAATCTGCCTGATGGAATATTTATCTTTTCACAGACATTAATAAAGAAACGGGGGGGGTTTACGCATAGCAAATGTGGACACACATTCCGTTATTGCTCAAACAAAGTTGGATGACACGAGAATTGTATTTTAATGCTAAACTCCTAATATGCTCAATGTAATGAATAAAAGGAAGTTTCACTTTACTGAGAGCGTGGTAGATAAGTGGAACAGCTTCCCAGCAGAGGTGCTAGAGGCTGATACATTGAGGGAATTTAAACATACATGGAATAGGAGTTTGGCTCCTGAATCTAAGATGAGACCAACGACCGATTAAGGTCTTTACAGCAGGAACATTGGACGATTGGGTCTTATCTGCTGTTAATCTTCTGTTGTATGTTTCTATGTTTAACAAATGAAACTGATCTATACTGATGTTTCAACCTAGGTGGAAATTGATTATAAAACAAAATTGTATTCTCCAATACTTCTAATGATGCTCAATCATCTACAGATTATAATGATTATGGGCCAGACTTGGCACAAGCATAAAGGAACACTTGTATTTAGGGACGCTATGGGAGGCTTTATTTTAGCTTCTCCCATCACCACCCATTATATTTTTACGCTATATTTTAAGGGTTAAGGTGGTTTTATGGCACGTTTTTGGGCCCGTAAAGTGTGTTTTACAATGCTACTGGTTCTGGAGGGTTTCTTAATATATTCAGGTATTATCAATAGTACCACAGAATCACAAAATGTATCATGGAAACAGAAATAGTGGAAGTGCTGACTTGCCTGCGCCTCTCCCACTTCGAGGAGTTGCAGGAAAGTCCCAGAGACCATTTTTTTATTATTATTGTTTTTATTTTATTTTAAAAAAATAATTATTACTTAGAGATATTTTCCACGCAACTTTTGGTTGACATTAAAGGACGGCAGATATCAACATAACTTGAGCACCTTATTATGTTGCATTTTTGAAATGATTAACATCGCAATATTCCTCGGAGAATCTTTTATAAACATTTTTTCCCACAGGCCTTTTAATGCGATGGGTGCCCCTAATGTCTAAGTGAGTGCCAGCTGTAGCTGCTGAGGATATGATGTTCATGGTGGGTTAGCGAAGACTGTCCTGTGGGAAAGTCCAAAAATATATTTATTTTCTACCCTTTGGCTCCGGCATTGTTTAACGTGACTTAAAATTGTTCCTTTAATTATTTTTGGAGAACGTCATATTACTTGTGTGTAAATATTATAAATGTATTATAAATTATATACCACAAAGCGGCAGACTATCCATCTACCTAGGAGACCCTGATCTGTGGGGGGGCACAGTTCTCTAATGGTTAATCTGGCAGTGCATCGCCTATACTGTTCAGGATACGGTAGGCAGAATTTGATACTCAGCGGGTCACATTATGTGCATTTTTGTGTGTATGTGTGTTTATGTGTGCCTAGGGGCCCCAGAAAGTCTTAATCGGGTACTGGCATCAAACCACTTTCATCAAAAAGCTTAACATTTTTCTGGCCCTAGTTTAGACGCATAAGACTGGTTGAAATTGTGTTACTAAATTGGGTAAAAATTTCAGCTAAAATCGCAATAACCTCATCAATTTTCAGCAACTGAAAAGAAGATTGTTTTGGAAACAAAAAACTTAAAAATGGTCTCATACGAAATACGTGGCATTTGGCTCTCTATTGTATTAGAGCCCAAAATGCTCAGTACTTTAAAATCATGTAAAATGCCCTGAAATGTTATTTTTCTGTGCTATGATTTGGATCGCATATCAAACAGCAATTGTTCAACCAAACAAAATATTTTTCAGAGTTTAATTTATGCGTTCCACTTGCGCCAGATTTTTTGTACACAGTTTAATTAAACATATGTGTTCTATTATGATTATATTTAGTTCATTTTGATTTATTTGATGCTTGCGCTGTATGTTGCATCGAGCTATTAAGAATTACTTGATCTACTGTTCCGATTTCGAACTAGGTCGTACATCATTCAAACAGAGTGTATCCAAGTCTGCATGTGGTCCTATCATTTATTTTCCCTTATTATTTAAATTTCAGTTTCTGCCTCTTCTTTCATATTTAAATTACAAAAACGCTAAAGGTTACTGACAAAAGCTATTATAAAGCCACATAGGCAGTTGAGGTATCATTTGTCTTTATCACGGTGACTCCAAATGTGTCTGACGCTATTTACTCTCTAAGATAGTTTTGTTAGGTTAGATAAACATTCTTACAAGACGTTTCCATCATTTTAACAGCACTGTAAATATGTCCTGTCCAGAGATAATGAACGAGACTCCTGCGTAACATGGAAAAAAACAGTCAAAAAGAGAAAAAAAAAAATTAAAAAGTTTGATGGAGATAGTTCTTAAAAGAGAAGTGAACCATATTTTTTTCTGTAGTTATAAATTGATATTTTTAAAATTTCTTCTTAAGGAAGAGCTTGTTGCCTGTTCCCCGGGGGGCTTCCGGCTGAGACGGGACCCTGAGTGGCCTTTTCGCTTTTATGAGCCTCTTCATAAAAGGGCAAGCAGTCTTGGGGCTTCATTTATGATGTAATGAATTGGTCTAGAATCAGGTTTTATAAAAAATTATGGTGACCACCATTATGGCGACCATATTGAAACTATAGAGGTAACATTTCAAACTATTTGGCCATTGATTTGGACAACACTGTAAGAGAGAAAGTGAGAGAAACCAGCTCTTTTGTTATAGAGTGGACAAAGGAGAGCTCGCAACACTCAGACGGGGGGGGGAATTGAACCAAGTGGCCTTGTAATAATCAAGGAAATGCCATTTAAATCCCTGCTTGCTCTAGATATCCCGGTGGCTACTATAGAATTGTTATAAAAGACCAGCTCAGTGGCCTCTTGCCCCAATGACACCCTCGCCGGCCCTTGACTGACTGCGGGAGCAGCCTTCTTAACTTCCTGTTGAGTTTCTCGAGTTCTAGTTTTGGCAACACTTTGGCCTCAATGATGGAACATGAATTTAATTACTGTGCTAATTTTGCCATCTTTTCCTACATATCTTTGCTTTGCCGAGGTGTAATTTCATTTTAAACCAAATATCTACAAAACAATTAAAAACATTTTCACCGATTGAAAAAATAAAAAGCACCGAATTATTTAGTAATTTTAATGAAACTTGAAGTCGTAATCACAACTATTCCCATTTAATGACTTCACGTTTTCTCCAGATTCTTATATTTGACTTGTTCTGTTTATATGCTAAACATTGACGATAAACCCGATCCTAACCATATCTCCACTCCAGTGGGCAGAGATTAAGTATTTTCCCCCCGTAATGATGCAGAATAAGTACAATTTAGCTCATGCACATTTTTTACAATGATGATTTTACAATTATTGTCAGTTAACATTAGGAACAGAAATTAGTTTAGCTGGGGGGGGGGGATTGATATATTTTGAAGCCAGTCTAAGACATCTGCCAGGCTTTATAGCAACATATTAACTAGACGCTACATCACATATTCTCATGGTTTAGAAATAGAAAATAGAAATAAACAATGCTCAAAGTGTTGAAGTATGCCATTATGTATTAGTTAATTTGCTTATGATTGAAAATCTTGAGTTCCAATAACCATTTGTTTTAATAGCGACTGGCATATTATAATAGTGAATGTCTTTTCTGTAACTGATCCTAATTACATACTTTACTACGAAGGTCATGCCTAAATTTCTGTTTTGGAAAAATATGGGTCATTATTGTTGTTTCTGATCAATTTTTTTTTAATGTTTCATTGTGTTAAACAAACAGAAACTGGATCTAAACCAGAAGAATCCAAGAACAAAGACAAGAGTTATACAATTAATAAGGAAAAGGGAAAAGAAAATCCCTAGTAATTAAATACAAGTAAAATTAATGGTTACATACTTAACAAAAACTAGTGACATACACTATAATATATTAACAAATATAACATCATACGTCGGACTGTGAGTGAGACGATAGAAGAGGACTGCTTGAACGGGGATGAGTTGATCTGGTTGCGATGTTGTGTTGAGGCTGTTTTGTTCACATGGCTTGATTAGGATGATGGTTGGGAGTAATGGGAAGGAATGTTGTACGCTTCCCTGAACAGGTGGGTTTTCAGAGAGGTTTTGAAAGTCTGACGGAACGGGGAAAGGAATTCCACAGGAGGGGAACGGCGCGGGGGAAATCCTGAATACGGGAGTGGGAAGAGGTAACAATAGTAGAAGATAGCCATAGGTCGTGAGAGGAGCGAAGAGGGAGGGTAGTGTCAGAAGTTTAAATTTGATTCTGAAGTGGTTGGCATAGTGGAGCAGCGGATGAGGAATGGCGGCAGAGAAAATTTAATCTAGCTGCAGTGTTGAGGATGAATTGAAGCGGTGAAAGGTGGGAGAGGGAGAGACCGGTTAGTAGGGAGTTGCAATAATCCAGGAGGAATATCACAAGGGAGTGAATTAGTAACTTGGTGGTGTCGTGCGTGAGGAAAGGGCGGATTCGGGAGATGTTTTTCAGGTAGGTGGCAGGATTTGGTGAGGGACTGGATGTGATGGATGAAGGAGAGAGCAGAGTCAAGGGTGACACCAAGGCAGCGAACCTGGTCTGTTGGTTGGATAGTGGAGTTGTCAACAGTAATAGAGATGTCAGAAAAAGTGGACAGAGCAGATGGCGGGATTACCTTAGAGATGTTGAGCTTTAGGTAACGGGACACCATCCATGATGCAATTCCTGATAGATAGTCAGTAAGGTGAGTTAGAAGAGAGGGGGAAAAGGTCAGGAGCAGAAATAGGGTAGAGTAGGGTGTCATCTGCATATAGGTGGTACTGGAAGCCAGAGGAAGAAATAAATTGTCAGAGGACAGAAATGTAGATGGAGAATAGCAGAGGCCCAAGAACTGAGCCTTGAGGAACACCAGTAGATAGCGGTAAGGGAGAGGAGCAAGTTCCAGTAAATGAGACACTAAAAGTACGGTTAGAAAGGTAGGATTAAAGCCATGAAAGAGCCTTGTCACGGATGACATGAGCATAGAGGGTTTGTAGAAGAAGTGGTCGACTGTGTCAAAGGCTGCTGAGAGGTCCAAGAGAACAACACGTGAGAATTGGCCTTTCGTTTTAGCTGTGAGGAGGTCATTAGTCAGTGCAGTCTCTGTTGAATGCTGTGGACGGAAACCAGATTGTAGAGGGGATACCTATGTTGTGGGGTATGTAACATGTAACAATATAAATCAGAATGTTAAGTTGTTTTTATTTTATTTTTTTTGAAACTTTTATCGCCATTCTTACAATTCCAATTTATTGCAGAATTTAGTGAAGATATGAGTATGTTATTTTGAATAGGATCAGTTACTCATATACATAGATTTGAGGTTTTTTTTACATATTTACAATTGAAGAAAAACGTACCTGCCGCTTCACAGCTTTTTAAATAATTTACTATTATTTTAATATTTCGTCTTCAAAAGACTGAGGTAGTCTGGACCAACGTACAGCAGCGAGATAAAGAAAACTCAAACTGGTGACTATATACATTGTAAGAGACAGACAGGGAAGATTATTATTTGTATTATTCTAGAGCTTAGACACTTCATTAAATTCTCTGTCTGTGTCATTTATGTCAAACACTTCATCAGAACTCATGATTAAGTGACACAAAATGCGTCAGGCAGGAATTATACCGTGCCCTTTAAGTGCTTTAATATATTTTTCTCTTTTGTCTGTGATCTAGTAACAATCCTGTAATAATTCTTACAGCTAGTTTATGAATTGGATTATGTTGTGATGTCCTTAATATTTTAGTACCATTGGTTATCTACATAATGGCGCGTTTAAATTAGATGACTCCAAAATACGTGTAGGTGGACCTACATTCTACGGTTCAGTACACTAAATACATTTGTGCTATGGTTTTGTGGAGTATATAAGTCATATGTATGCATTAGAACCTTGAAAAAATGTAAGCTTTTTTTGTTAATATCTGATATCAGGAACTCTATAGACCATGAGTGATTTGAAACATTTTAGCTCACTAATTTCTCTAGGTTCCATCTAGGAATAACCGAACTTGAGCCCTGGTAAGTGATACTGCGAGAACGGTATATTTTTCCGCCTAAAGCATACCTGAGTTTTCTTAAAAGTCAACTCACTAACTGAACTTTGCATTATCCATGGTCAGAGCTTGCAGGAGAAGCTCTCTAAGGATGAGGGAATCACATCAAAGGTTTCCAATCACCTGCAAACTCATTTTTAGTGAATAAATTCTACACTAGAGGATAGGACTTAATGAGGTAATACGATCTTGTAGTGACTTAATGGGTCTCCAAGCAGCAAGACAATAGGCAAAAGTAATGGGTTTGGGTGTTACTGAAAATGTAGGCAGCTGTCACGCGAAGCCGTCAGACTCTGAATCGAGCCTTTCAATCAGTGTATCTGAGATGATAATTGAGTGTTACAATGGACGACTCATTTCAGGAATAGGGCCAGATTACTTTACTATGACCAGGGTTAGATTTTACCGAAACAAATAGACACAAAAACTCCAAGAACTAAGATGATCCTTATTATATGCGGGGGGGGCACTTAGACAGCATACATAGATTGAGTCTATGATTAGCCACTATGTAAAATGGCGTTTCTAGCCTGCCTTTAGGAAACCTACTCCTGTGCATAACATACCTGTCAATCCCTCGGTGACTGTTAACCCTTTCGATGCGGCAGTCGGATGTCCGACTGCCGGCGTCTAAGTTAGAAAACAGGATCAGGGGACCTTGCTGCCGTCCGGCATCATAATGCCCTACGGAGCATTGATCCCCAGTATTGGGTACTCACCCGCTCCTGTCCAGCGGCAGCCCTCCTGTCTGTAGTGAAGGGGGCGCGGTTGGACTGGTCTGGAGGCAGGGTTCTGCGAGGCCATGCAGAACTACTGTAATGCGGTCCAGGGGGCGGAGGTTGTGATGAGCGCCGGATTTAAAAACCCCGGAAATGCTCTATTCTCTGAAGTTTGTTACCTAAGTTTTTGGCCCTTTGTCTGCCTGATGATTCTTTGCCTAGCGATTTTGTACCTTTGCCTGTATCTCCTGGTTTCCAGTCTGGGCTCGTCTGGCTACCCGCTCTGTTACTGACCTGGCTCTTCTTACTACCCGCTTTTGTGTACCAACCCGGCTATCCAGACTATCCTGTTTGTTTTAACTCCTGCTCTGCTGTGTTCGTTCGTGGTGTTCGCGGCTCCTGCACCTTGCATTCCAACTCGGCCCTTAATATTTCCGCTGGCACCAGGTCTCCTCACTGTTGGAATCTTCCGAGTCCCAGCTCCCTGTCACTAACGATCTCCTTTGGTGGTTGGCTACCAGGCAGAAGAACTTCTGCGGTGTATGCCATGGTGTTCATGGTCGTGACGGGGATATAATCTTTAATTATGGGGATACAGCTTATTGATCCAAGGAGAAATCTGACTGCCATTTTGGGGTCAAGAAGGAATTTTTTTCCCTGGTTAGTGCAAAATTGGAAAGAGCGAAGCCGGGGTTTTTTGCCTTCTTTTGGATCAACAGCAACAAATTATCAGATATAGGAAAGGCTGAACTTGATGGACGCATGTCTTTTTTCAGACTATGTAACTATGTAACTATGTGACAATACCTAAGTAGACCTTTTAAAAATAGCAACATAGAATCTGATGGCAGAGAAGAACCATTCGGCCCATCTAGTGTGCCCATTTCTCCTGATGTAACGCAGCTCTGAATCAGTCCTTGATCTTGTTTTAGATTAAGGATAGCTTTAAGCCTATACCATGCTTGTTTAAATAACCTCACTGTATTAACCTCTGCCATGTCAGCTGGGAGGCTATTCCATTTATCTACCACCCCATCAGTAAAAGCTTCCTTACGTTACATCTAAACCTCTGACCCTCTAGTTTTAAATGATGACCTCTTGTTTCAATGAAATTCCCTCCTGTACTTTGTCAGTAAAATATGACCTATGGGATATGACATCACACAGCAGCTCGTCGAAAAATATATTTTTCTGCCATCAATACCCCACAAGCAAAAAAATGGACAAAATGGTATTTTAAACAATTGATAATGGGTGTGAATGTTCGGACATAAATCAATTGTTCTTTAATGTTTGTGCCTTCAAGAAATCGCTTGTCGTTGTTTTTGGACATTAACTTTTTGCAGCGGGAGGATCCACTTTTGTGTTTTGTCTTTTCATTGCTGGGAAGAGCCCAAACGTTTATGGCGTGGATGTGTCTTCTAAACGCTATAATATTTTCTAGTGTGATTGCCGTTGGCTAAAGAACAGGTTCCATGAACACATGAAACAAACACTTTTAAAATCTTGCCTTTAGGGTACTGTTGAACGTCACTATTAAAGGTGCTGTTCCACTGAGACAAAACAGTAATTGTACTCTCTAATAGGTTAAGCAAACAAACCTTAGCAGATCTGTCATTTTTTTCCTTTTCTTTGAATGTTTAATAACGGAAAAACAATGCAGAAAGTTACAAGGTCCCCTTTCAGGTTTTTTTTTTCCAGTGCTTGCTTTTGTGTCACATGCCAGTTAAGTGTTCCTGGCCAAAATTGTGAATGAGACAACATTTTACATGGTTAGACGATTTTTTCAAGGAAAGAACTATTTAGGTATTTAGCAGAACTAGGAAGGATGTTTCTAATTAACATTGTTAGATTTAATACATGTTAAATTCAGCAGAGATGGGGAAACAGAATACAACATGTAGGGGCTCTTCACTAGAGCCCACTGGCGTAATGGAGGCCCCTGCATGGGATCCCTCATGGGATCCCTCAATGAGCTCCATACTTTTTTGTTACATCGCTGCCTAATTATAACCTTAAAGACTTAATTCTCATCATAGCCAATTCAATCATAAAGGAAAACCATTTATTCTTGCCATATGAGCTGAACAAGATCATCTCCAAGCCTACACCAAGACCTTGTATTCTTAGCACCTACAGGTTATCCCCATGTCTGTCCTTGGCTATAGAAATAGTAACATAGTAGGGGAAGATATTGCTGTAATGACTTCCATCCGCACTGACCTGCCGTCCAAAGCCTAGTTTCCCCCGAAAAGAATAAGTCCCAGCTCATCACACATTTCGATGTATCAGGTACATTCTGTCTGTGGCTGAACACTGTGCCGACACACCGAGATAAAGTATAACTGCTTGACATTTTTGTTATTTTGCCTTAAATGATAATTTCCTCATCTGTTTGTAGTTAGTAATTCTTTTTTGTTTTGAACACTTTTTTTGTTGAATTTATTTCAATTTCTTGATTTGTTTATATAATCAGAATGTAAAATCTAGGAATGATCAAAAAACCCCACAATGTCTACATATCTTATTAGCGTGTTTTCAAATAATAAATAGATAAGAAACATAATGATGATAATAATAATTGATTTTGATTTATTGATATTTTACCTCCCTGGGTCGGTCAGGAGAGCCAAAGAATTTCCCCGACCAGCCCATGCTCCTCACTGCCTGCAAAAGTGGGACACTGGGCAGCTACCCATGACTACTCAGAACTGTTGGGAGGTATGATGTATGTGTACAACAATGTTGCGTGTACCATACTATCCTATAACTTTTGATCTAAATTACAAAGTATGAGGAAAATGCACTTGTGTGTATTACTGTATTTGCTCAATTGTCAGACTTTTTTTTTTCAAAAAATCATCAGAAAATCCAGCCATGTCTCCATGGTCATCTTTTATTCAGACCTCTGATCTGTGGTATCACTGCACAGCCTACTAAGCTTAGGGGCTTGTCACTTTCACTCACTTCACTCACTTTCACTCATGCTCCTATTGTCTCATTCTCTCCTGCTCTCTCACACTCTCTCATGCTCACACTATTTCATTCACTCTCTCACACACCTTCATGCTCTCACTCTACCTACTCCGACGACCCCCTCCGTGTCCCTGTCTCGTTTTCTGCAGCTCTACTTCTTCTCTTGCCTCTTTTTGTTCTTCTGTATTCTTTCTTCATGTGCTTCGCCCTGGTATCACCTTCATTATCCAGATAATCCACAAACAACCTCCAATTGGAGGAACAGATGACAGGATGTCCCCTGGGGTGCGCTGTGGCTCCGCCGTTTTGTGGAAGTACTCCTCGAGTACTTATAACTGAGCAAGCACAGCATACAGATTTCAATACTATGCATCATAGTTGTGAATCTTATAGTACCAAAGCATAGCTTCATGTTATTGTTCCTTAGATTTACAGCAAATAAAAAACTATGATGCGGAGTGTTTCCATCTTAGGTTAAACTCTAAAAGTGTGAAAATACTGAATTTAAGCCAGTTTTAGATTCTATACCCAGTTTTATAAAGGCTCCTTTGTCATACATGCCTCCATTTAACTTTCAATGTAGTAAGAGGTGTGACTGTCCGCACGTTTTAGGTGACTTTGTTAACTATTGATAGATATATTTATGTAACTGAGTACGGAATTTAAAAAAAAAAGAATAATGTTCTTTATTTTAATAAAAGAGAGACATCAGGGGAGAAAAGAGGGACACAGGGATTTGGCTTCCAAAGAGGGACTCTCCCTCCCAAACTGGGATATTTGAGTGTTTTGGCTTTTTTGTGCTTAACACACAGGCTTTGGTAGGTGTCTGTTAGGATAGGATGTGGGGGAAGGCAGTATTTATTACTTTATTAGTACTTTCATGCATATGATAGCTGAGAGATCCCTTTAAATTTAGTTGGTAACCTCTATTCTGTGGAAGCCCCCCACCACTTATTAATTTGTCCTTTCCCCCATTCCCCAGGTATTTTCCTTGCACAAGATGTTTTCGGCCAAAACTAATTTCCTTGCGCATGATCAGCCCCAGCTCCGGCTCGGCAAATGCTGTGGGTGGGGATGTATTGAGAAAGCACTCCTATTTATATCAATGAGATCGCTTTCCTGCCATTGACTGGCAACTTCAAGCAGATTTGAGCACTCTTTGAGTGGGGACGGTCTCAGTCGCGTGGGCCCTTTTTCAAGAAAGCCCTGGGTGAAAGTATTAAGCCAAAGGGGCACATAACTGAGGGGGCAACGGCCCTAATCGATTACCAGGGCTATAAGGTGATAGGTGCAGAGGTGACAGGACACCCCTGTTTATGGGGGGGGGTGATATATAAAGTGAGCCCACCTGGAGTCTTAATTTAAAGCATTCCCTCGCACCCTTACATCCATAGCTGAACAATTCTTTAAAGAACAATGTTAATGATTATCCCGGTGTATGTCGTCTTTTTTTGGGGGGAGGTCGCCGACGCTACCTCATTCAAGAATTTTGGAGTGGCCCGGGGGCAGTTGTAACTATATTTTTTTATTTTATTTTTTTGAACTTTCAAAGTAGTCTCCCTGGGACACTGGCATCTCTCAAAGTAGTACAAAGTAAGGTAAAAAAAAAAAAAAAGCACACACTTTTTTCCTGCCATATTTACATATCTGAACCAGCTTCATTTTATTTTTATTTCTAATTAAACAGATAGTTTTCTCTCAGGGGGTTGCGATTCTTGCATTTCTTGGCAATCTAAGCCCTCGCGCTCCCAGCATGAATCTGATCCTTTCACCTACATGGCATCTGAACGCCGCTCCGACTCATGGAAACAGCTGTGGCCCTGTGTCAAGTTAAGTACAATCCTTACATAATGATATTGTGACCAAATTACAAAAAGGAATATTTGGCAGGGTTGGTACTTAAGGATCAGAGGGAGTAGAATCAGAAATATGTACAATTAACTATTCAAATACAATGAGAAACATTGGATATCGCTGCATTAGCCCAAGAGAAAAAAATTGATATTTTTATAGGGCCAAATTAGAAAAAAGCCACATAAGCTTTCGGGACCTGCGTTCTGAAGAAGCTTGTCATCTGAAGAAGAGACCTCTGAGATGAAAACTTTACATGAAAATATGGATTTTTAAAATTCCCTATAACCATCTTTTCATTTAATTTGTACTTCCCCTTAAGATATTAGTTGGTAGGGGCAAATGGGAAGGAATGGAGAGGAGAACAACAAAGCGGTGTGCCATAACCGACGTACCAGGTAGGCCTAGAAGAGCCCCCCATGTGAGTAAAGAAATAAAGAGAAATATATAGATAAAAAGAGAAATTATAGAAGGGGGACAAGAAGAAATTCAGTGATGTTGTGGGAGAGAGAGGCATTGGTTATAAAGCCAAGTACACTCCAACTATGGGCTAATGGAATACGTGGTATGGGCTAATGGAATACGTAGCAAATGGGAAGGAATGGAGGGGAGGAGAACATAGATATATCGAGAGAAAGTCTGTCTGAAGAGGGCAAAAGAATGTTTTAACAATGTTAGACTAAATATACATTTATTGACCTCAAATAATAACCTATAATTGTTAGCTAACAGAGCAAGAGAAACAAATGCCTTCTGGGTTCCAGTTATGGCCGTGGGGATATGCAAATGGCAAACCAGAAAAATACCAACTGCCCAACCTCTTAATGAAACGGACAGGAACGTTGTTTAAGAAGCTGCAGGGGCCCTGATTACGCAAGTGGTAAAGGCTCCTCAAGGTCAGTAATGCTGGTGACATGGGTCTGCTTGTTTCACTAAAGAAACAGAGTGAGATGTATGGGGTGGGCTAGCTAGTAGTAATTAGAGATTAAATCACTAGCTGGAGGGACGTAACCTCGGACGAGGAGGGGAGCTGCACAAACAGTTGTGGATTTAGTGGTGTACATGGCCATGGACAGATAGGCTTACAGGAGAGGATCTTACTGGGCTCCTGTGAGAGCTCCAGGCACCGGTAAAAGGAAGGGGGGAGTCCCAGGGAAAGCAACACAGAGGAAGGTTAATGAGGAGAGTATGGTCTGCCATACACACGTACCTACGAACCACTTGGCACCTGACACGGGCTGGCGGAGAGGAAGAGCCCAGTTCCGTGAGCAGACACGGCAGCACACAGGGGTCAAAAAGAAGACGCTGCAGCGATGTTCAACATATTCCTAGTTGTCCTGATTTTTTAAATTAATTTTAGATTTTGTGTAGCCATGAAAAGGCGCCAAGGGCATGACCTCAGCTCCACTTGGCTCGGTTAGTCCAGAAAAGAAGATAAAGCCAAGACTGAGAAAAACATAGAAAAGCACACACTGAACCTCCATATCTGGAAGTACAACCGTGCCCGGGGTCCGACCCTTTCCCCGAGGCATGGCCTTCTTCCCACCTCTACTGACTTGCTGCCCAACATTTTACAAGAGGCAGAGGTAGTCCGCTTTAGATGGTTGAACAGAGGTCCTTCATAAACAGTTCATAAAACCTTTTTAATTTTTTTCCTGGAATGATAATCAACTCTACTAGGATTGGAATTTCTAAATAAATACTATTAAATCTTTGGTTGTTTAATCTCTGATTAACTGGATCTGTCACTACTTGCGTGTTCCACAGATCTCATTTATTTAAGACCTGCGTTTCAAAAGCACTTCAATTAAATAACAGAGTTGGGAAGCGTCTAGAGTTGTAGGAACAGACCCTGGCTGCAGTTTGACAGTGGAACTCGACACATGATTTAACCTAGTAAATGTATGCATTCTGAGCCAAAACCAGCCATGCCTCAATGGCAAATCCTGGCAACATTCATAAGATCGCTTGAGGAACATTTTTACATTTTTTCACGGTGCTTTACAAAGCTCCAGTGCTAGTCAGGATATGCTTTCAGACCGTGGAGTCATGGAGCTCCATGTGTGGTTGAGTTTGAATTATCTGAGCTATATTTAATAAACCGCTTGCATTGATCTGTGGAACATGATATGCCTTCTGAGCTGGCCTCCACATTACAGCTGTGTCTTATACCATATGGTGTCCATATAAGTGCCATAAACCTTCAATATGTAAACAGTATCCCCAAAGCAAGATCGCTTCGTTATTAACGGAAGGTTACACTCATTTTTTTCCAAACTTAACTCCACAAGATGTCACTGTGTTCCAGCAAAATATGTATTATTTGGGAAATTATTTGAATTAATTGGATTGGATAAGAAAAATGATCAGTGATACCCAAGGAGATGAAAGTTTTTGTCGACGTAAGGAATCCATTGCAGTTGTACCGTATTTCTGACATGGTTTACAAGGTTTTTATGTCTTATCCCTTGCTAGAGCACCATGTAAATGGGTGGCAAGTACTATATCTTGCAAACAGAGGGACAGAGTATTTCTGATATTAAGTTATCACTTTTCTGCTTTCCAAATTGGTTCAAGCAGATAAATTAATGAACAAAGTAACCATCCAGTTTCTCAGACGGCTGGGTCTTTACTCCATGGAGTTGTTTATAAAATAAGGGAAATTAGTCCTTTATTGATTGAAGTCAGTAATATCCATTTAGCCTCTGCCAGTAATTTGTTTAAAAAAAAATCTTTGAATCGAAACAATAACAGGCTACCTACAAGAACAGGTGCAATAAGGTAATAATTAGGTAACAGAATGTGTCTCCCCTGGGCCATATTCACCCAGATGGAAAGACCACCAGCCGAGAGACTGATGTGGACGTTTTACCTTTTCCATTGATAAGGAAGACCGACTAACCTACACCTCAAAGCGTCAAAAACAAATCGCCGCCAGAAATCAGGATTCTGTTATTTTACTCCTTAAAAGCAATCATTCCCAATTAACATTAATATATACCCGAATGTCTAGATTATGGCATAAAACCTCTAAAAAGATATACGTGTTTAGGCATCGATGCCTCCGGATTATCTCTTTTAGAAGATAATTAAGGTCTTGAAAGGTTAAAGTTCAGCCAGATGCTTCTGTTTAGACCTCCAAGCTCAAAAGCTGACATCTTTTTGACCCTAAGATGAGACGCAAAATCTGACAGGTTTGAAACGTTAGCCTCGGTTACTATTGAATTTGGAACCTTGCATTAGGAACTTTGGAGAAAAGTTAGTTTTAAAAGAAATGTACCTGTCTACCCTTTGTATAGTGATGTGGAATCTGATGGCGCCATATAAAACAATAAATAATAATACTTATATTTCCCCCCAAATATACCCATGTGGTCCCCCTTTTTGCTCTTAACTAAGTATATATTATCTTAATTACAATGCAGTGTATATATATATATATTAGGTATACCATTTTACGGTGCTATGCAGTTAAAATGCGCTTGACTATCCCGTAAGACATAATTTTCTTTGGCCCAAGTGCAGCAACATAATGTTATAGCTGAAAATATTGGTTTTAATGTTATTTGGAAACAAGTCAAAATAAATATTGAAGTAGAAAGAAAAACAAAAGCATGTGCAGGAAATATTTAAGAATTCAAAATGTCCAGACATTTGAATAGAAGTTGACATATCTGCTACATTTCTAAACATGCTACAATAGCCCATTCAAGGATAAGTCAGTTTTCTGTTTCCTAAAAAAAAAAAAAAAAAAGTTTCACAGAAATGTTCATTTCTTAGAGTTCTATTCCACGAGCAATGGGACACATGTTCTGAATTTCACAATAATCGTCCATTGAATAGTTTTAAGATCATATAGATGAGGACAACCAAGGACTCCAGAAAGCCTTCTTATCTCTAGAGGATATTCACTAACCGTTGTATTCACTGTATATCCAACATACTGGTGCTAGTGAGGTTGCAAAAGATCTGAATGAGTTTCCAAAACCTCCCATTGCTCTCCAGACAGCTTCTACCCAGACTGGTTTGCCCCAGAAGTTCCAGGAATCATAGTTGACTACCAGGTCTTGGAAGAAGCCTTTGTTTTTTGGGTGGCAGTAAGGCTTTGTCCTCCCAATACTCCTGTCTGTTCCTCCTTGACCTAGCTTTACTTCTTTAGATGTCCCATAAAGAACATAAACGAGTGTTCTGTTCCTTTATACATAACCGTATCCTCTAGGAAGCATAAGAGATATTAGTTGACTGAAGTTTGTTGTATATACTAAATATCCAAAAATAAAAACTTCACTGAGACATATAATTAGGAGGAAATTGAATAACCTGTCAGCACACACACTGCAGGATTGCACAAAGTGTCTATTCTCTCTCTCTCTCTCTCTCTCTCTCTATATATATATATATATATATATATATATCTAAAGCACATGCTCTTACGCAGTAATAAGACTAAGAATTCTGATGATAGAAATAGTCTCTGTTACCATACAACATTGTATAGACATGGAATTCTGCCCATGTTGTGAATGCTCCGAGACCTTAGGTTGCTCAAGGGATCTCTCTCATTATTCGATATATTTCCAAATTCTGTGTATGGATGAATGACTTCACTTGCAATTAGGTGATGATATTGGTGATGTATTGTAATGCGAAGCTTTTCATATGTACGATATAACTCATGACAGTACTTGGATGGAAAATGCTGGATAGTAGAGAAGTAATGTCTGTTGCCTCTGCTGTCCATCCTTATTTCTGTGATTAGCGTAATTACTTCTGGCATAATTTCCAAGTACATTTTTTTTGTTGACGATAGACCCTAGATCTTTAAACATTTAATAGCATTTTTACATCTATAATCAACAATACTTGCCTCATTTGTGATTTCCTTTTGTTTCCATGGCTTTTCAAATCCCTCAGTCTTTAGTTTCAGTTTTAATTAGTTCTGTTGAAGTATTCAATTCTTCCTTTCTTCTTTTCTCAGAACCTTTGTATGTGCTTTCTTGTAAGGTGTCCCTTCTTGCTCTTCTTATTTCATTTTTGCTAACTCTTGTCATAGAACCCAGTTTTATTTAAATCTTGTACAGGACTTTAGGTCCAGATCGGCAGCTGCCCCTCTGCCAAACAACAGGGATCCAGTCTCCCTTTTGTACAACCAGGCTCCCTGTCCAATGGGCCTGTTGAAAGGGAGTTCATTGATATCCCCAACAGGCTCATTAACACCACGCAGATGCCCTTCATTGGTTGGTGCCAGAGGAGACCCCAGCCGGTGACCAATGGAGTTGCTCGTACGGACCTTTAACTGCTCGAGCCGGGAGACCAATGGTCGCCCCAGGCCAAGTTTTGGTGTCAGGAGTTAAAGGTTCATACAAGCGACTCTATTGGTCACTGTCAGGGAGCTCCTCTGGCATCAACCAATGAAGGGCAGTATATATTTCTATATATGTATTTATGTATCAAAAAGCCCTGGAGACCTGGGGGGTCAATACGTCTGATAATTTTACAGTAAGCAACAAGTTGGACTCTAACAACAAAATAGGCAAAGGTTTCCCATCCATGCCTCAGTGGCATTAAATAAGAATTGTAATTTGGTGACAGTTTTTTGGAAGGAGGGGAGGGATATTGTTTTTTTTAGGTTATGTAAGGAACATACATCACATTGTAAGAAACGAACAATAAGAACATCAGACAAAAATAATTTCTTTCTAAGCGTTAAATAAATACACATCTAATCCTCCAACTATAATAAAGTGTCCAGCGCCGTAAGTGATTACTGTACTGAGAAAAAATATACATAGGCTCAATATTTTTTTTCTCAAATTCCCACATATCTGGGCCAAAAACAGCAACCATTTAACTGGACCAGAACCCATCCCGCAGACAAGCGCCTCACGTATGGGCAGATTCCTCCATATCCCATGTTGGCAAAGAGATTTTACTTTATGACATTGCAAAGGACAGACACAAAATTACACCGACATTTCCGGTGTAATTCCTACTTTCTGTAGAAAGATATTGTGTTGTTCAGGCATGTTTTGTTGTTGTACCCCCGTAGAGTTCATATGCTGGTCAGTCCACCCATGACCAGCTTGGGTCGATGCTTACTTTAAGGCCTGCTGGCAGCTGTCCCCGATAGCCACCATAGTCTGGAGGTAGATGTCTCTGCAGCCGTGGCACAGCTCTCTCCACTGACGTTTCCTCCCTCACGGCCAGCGTCCAGTATCAGGTTAAACACTGGAGAAAGCGTTAGATCACTTGCACTCAGGTACAATTGGGCTACAGAAGGTGGCCTATGGGACAGAAGCTTGCTTAAGGCTCAATAATATATAAAGATGGCCGTATAGATGCATATGCAATAAGTGTATCCATATATAAAAAGAGGAAAATAACGTTTCTTAGTGTAAAACACTACTTTTTTTTACAGAAACGTAACTTTTGAAAATAGTAGCAAACCTGACATCGCACAACATATTTATTTGTGACCCTAGACCTTCCAGACTCAGTTTACTTTCCACTTCAAGTTAGATCCGCTGTTTTTCCAGTTCACAGTTGAAATACTCGTTCTTGGCCTTTCCCCGCACACTTGTCCTTCACATGTAGAAATGTGAATTTGATATTTGTCAGCCCTACTTTATTATTCAAAAAAAAGCAGGGAAAAACTATCCAAGTTTGATAACTTCCAATAAAAACTTAGGTCTGAGGTCAGCAGCTTTGGATCGAAAGTGCAATGGAATTTGTTTCTCCTAAGGAGGAAAATGCTCACCGAGTTTCCCACAGATTTTTTAAAAGCAAAAACATCTGTGAAACTTGTATAATCTGGTGAATTCTGGAGTTCGAAATCAGCAAGCAAGCGAGGAGTCAATTGAAAATCGCCTAGAAAAAGTTTCAAGGGATATATCAGCTTGTCTTGTGGCCAGAATATCCACACGTGAATAATCCCGCTTTTTTGTTCTTGTTCTGTAACTAGACCAATATAAATAAGATATTTTACTACGCTGGTAATTCATTATTACCTAGCCTTCCACTGTTATCCCTCAGAAACCATCTTAACATATGAGAATATCAACCAGTAGGTAACAAACGCTTCATCAAATGACTCTAATGGCTTTAATGGGATGAAATATTAGCCCTGGGTATAGAGATAACCTGCATCTGGTCATAAATATATTTGCTCCAAGTAGATAATAGAGAGATATTGTAAAACATTAACTGTGTTCTATTATTTATTATGTATATTTTAATTTATACTCTTTTTATTGGAAGGATTGCCTTTGCTCAGAGCGATGTCCTCAGAAGAACCAGCGGAACCTTGTCAAATTTAACGGGGCAGATTATTCCATAGAGCTTCCAGAATATTGCTGTAAGAACTTCAGCGAGGGTTAAAGTTGAGCTATGGGTTGTGTATGTGAACATTTTACATACATGATGCCAAAGAATGAGGAGCTCAGTTGTATAATATTTCTACTGCTTCGGTATTACTGTGATGAAACAATTGCTTAGGGAGATGTCATAAATCGGCCAAGCTGATCAATTCCAAAACTGTGTTGAATTGGGGGCAAGGGTGCAATTGCCCCTCTGGGGTGCTCTGATTTAAACATTTTGGGCCACAACCTGACACTCATTGGTGTGTTTCACCTGTAGCTCCACACGTGGTCACTGGTGGTGTCTACAAAAACAAGGACTTTGGGCAGCATTTACACCCTGACTGGATCATTTATGTGCCCCGGATCCTTTGTTTGCTCCTTTTTATGCAAGTATATGACTGATGTGTCTGACATGGCACAAGTAGTTTCCTTTTCTGTCTTCTTTCTATTCAAACCTTCACAAGTGATTTTTTTTGCTCTATGGAACCTATTCTGCCCTCCTTTCTATGAAACGTTTGTAATAATTTATAAGGGGGGGGGCATTTAATTAAATATATTTGATTATTTAAGAGTGAAAGGTAACAGTTACGAGAGAAATGTAAACATTAGAGATAGACTGCATTTCATATAGATGTTGTATTTAGAAGGCTGCAGTTATATAGTTGGCACATCTAAGAGGATATTTGATAATTGCGTGTGATATGGCTGAATTTAAATTAAGGTGGCTTAATTTAAGGTGCTTTTTCTTTTCTTTTTGGATATAAGATTGTGGATAACTCATAGCGGTATAATGCTTTATTATTCATGTTTTTTTTTATTGTCTCATTAAACTCTAAAAATTAAGGTAGCCAAATCTGGTGAAACATTGAATTAAAGGGATGAAACAGGAGGAAATTAAGTGCTTGAAACTTTGGAACCCTTTGACTGGTAAATGCCCCCTGTCTACCCCAAAGATGTGTGCAGGGAGGTTAGGGCTAATATGTTGCCCTTGAGAAAGTATGAGTAGACTCCCCATTCCCTCTCTCTCTTAGCCTACATCTTATATAGAGAGTGATGTGGGGAGGGGGGGTAATTAAAATGAGAAAAAAAATGTGGGCAGACATGGAGCCCATCTATTCCCCCCTCTCCCAGTCCATGACCAGTAAGGGGGTTTACATTAGAAAGTACCACCTAGCGAATAAATGGTGCCGTTGACTGTTCCGACTCACATTTACAACTTGCAAGCAATACATGACAAAGTCATTCCATTGCTGACATTAAATTGATCCAATTTGAGCTACACTGTATGACCAAACAAAATTTGGTGACCCCTCCTCAATACTGAGTTTAGGTGAATTTCGGCCACATCCATCCTGGTGTATAAAATCGAAGCGCGTAGACAGCCGTCTCCACAGACAGACATTGGCACCACAATGAGTCGTACTGAGGAGCTCAGTATCATTTCAGGTCAATTCAATTTCTGCCCGGCTAGATCTGCTCCAGGGATATTATAGTGAAATGGAAGCATCTAGGAATAACAACAGCTCTCCCGAGTGCTGAATCTTTGTGTAGTGTAAAAATTGCCTGTCCTCTGTAGCATCGCTCACTACAAAGTTCCAAACTGCCTCTAGATGCAACATTTCTAATTTCTATGGCCGAGCAGCTGCACACAAGTCAAGATCACGCAGATCACCAAGATGCACAGCGTCAAGCAGTGGCTGCAATGGTGTAAAGCCCATCGCCACTGGACTCTGGAGCAGTGGAAACGTCTTCTCTTGAGTGATAAATCATTCTTCTCGCTTCGTAACAAATCTGGTTTTCACAGAGGCCAGCAGAACGCTATATCCCAGAACCCTTAGTGCTTACTGTAAAGTTTTTTTATTGTGCCATAAACAAAATACATATACTTCATATATAGTTTGTTCTTCTTTGCTAGTATACTTATACTTCCTGAGTTATATAATAATAATAATACTGTTTGTGATCTCATGCATTCAGGAATCACCGGAAGCTAACGACAGGTCAATTCTCTCAGAATCTACCGATCATCAAAGAATATCAGCGGAGAGACTAGACTCCGACACAGCAATCTTATGTTACTGCTCCAGCAATGAGGAACACTTACTTTGGATCCAAAACGTTATACGGGATCTACTTAAGATGTCCTTCTGCCGGTGACCAGATCCAATAGGCAGCGCCAGTCTCGAGACCTCGGAAAAATATGTGTGTATCCCAGTATTCAGCTAACCTTCCTGTTTGGCTTCTCATTTTTCTATTTTGCAGAAATCTAGAAATAATATCAGATGCCCAACTTTGCCCTAACGAAAAGCTACAAATATCTTAAAAAACCGCCGTATAATATTTTAAGAGATGTTAACACGGCATATATAGCATATAGGTATTTTTTTTATTCTCCTGCTGACAAGTTTATTTTTTTGGCGACAGAGCCACTTTAAGAACACATGTTAGTTTTTATATATTTCCAGAGGAAGCGAGCCCACGGACCTGTCAGTAAAAATTAATAAACAAATAAATAAAACAGAAAAAAAATCCGAGTAAAATGGATGGCTTGCACACGGGAAATTGTAGATCCTGTAGCATGTTACGGACGCAGATGCGCGGCGTGCGGCTGGAATGTTAAAGGCGACTGAACTGCAAGTCAGGGAAGATATGGAAAGGTCAGATATTTGAGGAATCTGCGATACATAATTACTTCTGGATATGAATAAAACATCCTGGATGGCCCTGGAGCGTTTATTGCAGATGATTCTTACAAAAATAAAACTCCACCGAACATATGGTCACAATGCATAGAACATTTCATATGTTTCCGCTAGAAAGATGTATAGAAAACCAGACGAGCGTATATGTTTTTGGAACCGATCCCAATATGTCAGTCCCCTGAAGAGCCAGCTGACAGGTCGGCAAGCGCACCAATTATTAAGTACGTGAAAGTGATCTGAGTAATAAAACGCTTTAACCCACGGAGCTGCACAGCGGGAATAGAACGATACCACGCTTTACACTCCGACGTGTGAGCGGAGGATTCATCATTCGGAATATCTCACTCGCAAAGAAATACATATTTCTGAGCTATTTAGAAAAGATCATAATTATCAATCATACACAATTGTGTATATAAATATTTTTTTTACATATATATATATATATATATATTCTCCTTGATGGGGTGTCAAGTTTAGATTGATCATTTATCTGCTTCACAATAACAATTTGTACTGTAAATATGGATTGGATGCACACAGTCCATCTGTTCTTAAGGAGCTGAATACAGTAAGATGTGTGTAAGCAGGGATATGATGGCTATGCACAGTTCTCCACAGCGTCAATGTCCTGATAATGTCGATAATGAAACCATAACTTTTCAGCAAACTCTCCTGAAATCTCCCGTTCTAGTGAATAAATCCCTCTTCCTGAGATGTGGCTAGGGTACAGAGAGTACACTGCACCTAGGCCCTCACTTACCAAGGGTGCACTCAGGATTTGATGGGGACATGGCAGGGGCTAGGAGAAAATAGCAGTGGCTGGGTGGACATGGCAGGAACTGGTGGGGACATGGAACAGACTGGGGATTATGATGGGGCCTAGTAGGGGACAATACAGAGGCTGGGGAGACAATACAGAGGTTACTGTAATGATCTGATGGAAGAGAGATAATGTGGAGGTTGGTGTTGGTTATATGGAAGAATGGGACATTGTGTGGAAGTTGGAGCATGTGACTTGGTGAAAGGTAAGAAAAATATGAGAGTTGTGTGCAATTTGCCAGGAGGAGGGGTCGCCAAAGAAATCCTGCACCCAGGTGCCGATAACCCTAGGCTCACCCATGGATGGGGCTCAGGATAGTCAAAATTCAATATAATAGGCCAACTCCAGTGAGATTCAGGATTGAATTATTAAGTATTGAAGACTTAGTGAGGTATTTCTTGACTCACCGACATCTTTACGCATTATAAATGGACAGCACAGAAGGACTTGATCTGCCCTAAATTATACTGTTTATTGTTCAATCAGTGAGGTGGCTTCTCAGTGTTTTAAGTATACATTATCCAGGACTATCTAAACTCTTCTTTGAAGAGAATGTTCATAATGCTGAAATAACACTTCTCCTGGAAAATCCTGGTTAAGTGAATATTTAACTGTGCGTTATACGCGGCCAGCTCTGTCCTTCTTGCATTAGAAGCTCACTGTGTTGGCTAATACTGTAGGAAAAAATAATCACTGCCATAACGGTCATTTTAATCCTGAAACATCACTTAATTTGAGGACATTTCTGTTTTCTCTTCCAAGGTATAAACATCACAATAGTCTGCATTTGTTATTGCTATTTGAGAACAAGGCACTAAAACTCTCTAATAATTTACTTTTGGATACATGGAAATAAAAACTAAAATTAAGCATGTTTATGCGTTTTATAATCTTTCCTTTTTTTTGTTATTTATTTGTAATCTAACATTACAAGCCGTACTTACAAAAAAAACCAAAATATTCACCTCTTTTAAAAACAGCCAGAAGGATCGAAATTCCGTTTATGGTTCAGAAGCAAAAAAGCACTAAATATAGGAGGGTAACATGAAACAGCTGGTCATTATTTCAACACACAAGTGGCGATAAAATACATTTTGTCTCTCAGACCGAAAACAGCAATTTAAAGGGACAGCGCCGTCTGTATATGAAACAAGTCCACAAACACATTGCTTGCCCCTTGGACACCCGGCTTCTCGAAATACTTTTACTTCTCCAATGTCTCAAGAAACAAATATGTTCTTGATATACACGTTTATCTTAAAGAGAATGAATAGTTCTTAGGGATAGAGAGACTCGTTGGTATTAGTTCATGATTTGGAGAATGGTCCACTTAGATTACATTTTTTGGCTTAAGGGGGCATATGAAACAAAGTTCCCAGCTCATACAGACATTAACACTCACACTTACACAAGCACCCCTTCCTACACTGCATTAAATCCTGATATTTTGGCCATTTACACTAGGTTATTGTTTCTTTTTACAGATATTTGTAGTGTATACGACCATGAAGTTCTTTTTTGTTTTTTTACAAAAACTACTTTTAACAGAAAAAAATAATGGATTCATTAATTTCGGGGAACTAACACTTATCAGCCACTTGTCAGCTGGGGTCCACCACAATGTGACATTAAGCTATAGAGGTCTGAGGACTCTGCTATGAGATTTGAACGCATTTTCCTTCCATCGAAGTGGCTTGAACTTGGTTCTACACCATTTGTTGTGTCCACTAAAGTTCTACGTATGTTACATAGAAAGCTGTCAGCCTGCAATAAAAAAAGACTAAAACATTGATTTGGATCGTCAGTTCAACATCTTGGATTAATGCGTTAGATTGACACATTTCTATTCCCAATTAGCATAGGTAATCATGTAACAGAGCAGAAAATATCGACTGTTTTATTATTCTCATAATTTTTATGATGGCTCCATTGGTTCGCCCTTTCTTTTTTTACATAGAATTTGTAGGCCCGTCTAGTCTGCCCATTTTTCCTGCTTTCAAGGCTCAGACCTTAATCAGCCGTTGGTCTCATCTTAGGTTCAGGATAGTAATAGACCTATCCCATTCATGTTGAAGTTCCCTCATTGCATTAACTTCTACCACTTCTACTGGGAGGTTGTTGCGTATCTACCACCCTCTCGAAAAAGAAAAAACCTCTGCAAGACTATACCATGCATAGAAACCAACTGGGAATGGGATCAAGCGAGATATAATAGGATTGCCCCATAAACCTTGTCACGAAGAAGAAACATTGTTCTATTCTGGATCCCATCTGCCTTGAAATACCTCATAAGATTGATTTGTTCATCCATCAAAGGAAACCTCAACCCATGACGTAATTTACTTTTCCTTGGACTGCTACATCGGGAAGAAAAGGATATTTTTAAATATCTTCATCAATCAATTTTTTTTTTTGGTGTAAATTACCCTTGTCAGTTGCCCAATCTGGTGATGAACCCACGATCTCCACTTAGAAGCAAGAGAGAGAGAACAATTATGCAAATGTCAGATTTGAGCATTTCCCTTTTGTCATGCTATATGTACCCCCACCGGTGGAATGTATTTGTTCTTACGTCTGCGTTGTATAATCCGAGGCATCCTACTGAGATGTTTCACAAGATCCTAGCATAACATTCTGGGAAGAATGTGTAAAAAAACACCAGATAGCCAGAGGCAACACAGAAGATGCTGTCAGAAGAATTCGATGACCCGCAGAACATTTATTAAAACCTAGCCAGCTAGACTCATATCTGCGGCTGCTTATAACTTCAGGTAGAATACCGCAGATTAATAGCATGAACTGTAGATTTTATATGTGAGGTATAGTATCTATTAAATTCTCCTTTTCCATTCCTTAAAAAAAACCTTCAAAGTGTTGCTTTCTGTTCTAAAATAATGGTAGCATTACTAAAACTCTTTGTTTTATATCATGTATATAGACGTATATATATAGAGAGAGAGTGTACCGTATATATACGTCATTTAGCCTGAAGGGGTTAAATTGTAGGCTAGAATCAGGCAATCTCTGAATAGCAAGTTAGATTTATTCCTATTGTGAAACACACACAAGGGGTACTAGAGTGGGTTTCGTAATTCTCCCTAGACACTATAATTAGTTGTGTATGTGCCGTTATGTCCAAAGTACCATGTCAGATGTATGGAAAAGCAGCAGAACGTCCTTTCAGAAAAGTATTTGGAAACGATGAAAGGCTTTGGCCATCTTTAATGAATCAGAAATTACACTATAAAGATAAAACTACATGTGTTCCTGACATAGTTCACTGACATTTACCGGACCAACGGCCCCAAGCATGTGCGGGACGATCTGCATCACTCAATACGCTCCTCTCTTCTGCATTATTTAGGGAACAATTCATGTTTAAAACATAGTTGCTGTTGCTACATACACATATATATTGGTAGGACCATGCCTTCCTCAGGCCAATTATGAGCCCTACACATGGGTAAATTTGCAGTAAAGGGCACACAATTGTATCATGTGGCTGCATACAGCTTTAGTAAAATCCAATCATCTTGGTCACCGCAGGACCAGATTGGCCATCTGGTATAACAGGCAAATGGCCGGCATGGAGGGGGGGAATTCAAAGAGGCTGTTTAGAAACATAGCAGAAATTAACTGGTAGTCAGGGGAGTGACATTTAATTATGTACACCCCTGCTGTCCGAGTGGTTTGGTCTGCTCTCTTCCTCTCCCTCTAGCTGGTCTCCTCCCCGTTTCCCTGCCAGCTGCTCCTTTACAGGCACAGAGTCCCTGCCTGGTCAGAGACACAGTTTGCAGGCTGCAGACACAAAATAGTTTATATCAAACAGGTATTGCAGCTAGGGTTAGTTAATACTCCAACTGTTGAGAATGCATTTTCCATGACTCTTAGCCATGTGATACTCAACAACTGGAGTAAGGACTACAACTCGCACAATTTTGAGCAGCAACATTGCAAGTTGATTATTATGGAAATAGTAGCTGTAACTGTAGACTGGGCTTTGGGGGCTACACTACGTCTACAGTCCAACCACTAACGTTTGTTGACTGCATCTACGATAATATTCAGCAGAATTCTAGTTTTAGACTAGGGTTGTGGTGGCCTACAGTACAGACGAACTGCAGCTCCCATGAGCTGAACACCATAGGAGTTGTAGAATGGGGTAGTTGCTGCGGGGGTCTTGCAGTGTGTGACTGGATATACGTGACTGCATTCTGCAAGAGTGTAAAAATGTAACATGTGGCTCTATATACGTAATTTAATGGCTACTGGCTGTAAAGTGACAGTGTTGCATTTCATCCTTAGTCTGGCCCTGGCTTGACCCTTAATTCCACCTTGTGGTTGGGTGGTTGTTTATCAAAAACACATGGGTGATTTCTTTTAGAGTTTTTCTCATAGCCGTCCTTTCCCACTTTATCGACTCAAAATTTTCATATTAAAAGGAAAGGGCATGTTGTAGAAATTAAAACAATTAGTGTGAAATTGACATACACATATACTGTAGTTGCTCAATTATAAGACGACCCTCAAAACTTGAATGTTAATTTAAAAAAAAAAAAAGAAAAAACCTGAATATAAGGCGACCCTATGATATGCCTTATACCCCTTATATGCCACTCTGCCCTCCAGAAAGCCCTTATACCCCCCATATGCCACTCATCCGACTTATCAGTGCATCCCTAGACTTGTCCCCCTGTGCTTCAGATGTCTTGGTGTCTAATGGGGCAGCCGGTGGAGTTCTGTGTGATGCTGCCTTTTTTGATCCAACCTTATTGCATCTGAATCTCTGTTACTACTTCTTCCACTTCCCTATCACTAACACTTTTTCTGTATTTCTGAATCCTTTTACACAGAGGCCATTTGTAAAATGTGCGGCTGCCTTAATCCTAAAGGTCAAGTCAAAAAAATTGCCATAGATTTCCCTTGACATCCCACGCGGCATAGCTTTACAACTAACACGACCAACATCAAAGTATATATTATATGTTCTTTGACAACCCTTGTGATCTTGTAACCAAAGTGTTACCAGGTTCAACACTCTCTTCAACGGATAAATTAAAAGCAATCTTTGCTCTCTGAGACCGAGTGCTATCTAAACCCTTACAAATGGTGTGTAATGATTGATAAACCACATACACATGTAATACCCCACAGGAATTATGGGTAACCATGGTTTATAACACTGTCAATTTGTGTGATCGATCATTCACGATGATAAATAAATCTGGTTTCCATTGTACAAGACGTAAGTTCATCTGAGTTTCCCATCAATGTGCTGACAAATCAAGAAGTACGCTGTGTAATATACACCCCGCGCCAAGCTCATTGTCATTCAGCATCCCCATCAGCGGCCGTCTAAGGCAAATATTGTCTTTATTTCCTCTACAATTTGGGTTACCGCACAGCTCTTTCATACGCATCGTGAAAGATGTCAAGAGCTTGGAATGTTTAATAATTTTCTCGTTTTAAGTTGTCATTAAAATATCATTTAGTATAAATAAATTATCTTTCCAAGACATGTGTTGTTTATTTTCGGTGATTTAGGTTGTTTGAGCGTGAAAAGACACCCTTGATGTACTCACCGATCGAAAGACAAATTTTGAATAGTCAGCTTGAAGTGGGCCAAGTGTCTTTCCGTGAGCCGCTAACGCACGCGAAGTGTTCTCTACCAGGATCGCTGGCCTAATCACTTTGTCAGCTACTTGAGTCAAAAAGTCAAACGGAACATCGATTCCTTGCATTTTACAATCTAGTCTTTTACTGGGCCGACATAGAAACAGATGTCAAATTACATAAGCTTTCAGGGCCTAAGAGGTCTCGTCTTCAGATCAAAACAAGGCATGGGGTGAGTAGAACCATCCGAAGAAGAGACCGCTGAGCTCCCAAAAAGTTTATGTAACTTTACATCTTAATGTATGTTGGCGCAATAAAGGGTATTTGATTAACTTTGACTAGTTTGACTAATCCTTTTTTTTTTTCTCTTGGGCTAATAATCATCCTACAACAATTTTCTGACCACATAGGAATGTTTGGAAATAATTCAGATGATATAAAAAAAAGTGTTTCTAAAAAAAAAAAATGTTGTAACCATATTCCAAGAGCACATAGAATAAATGCGTTATTGCATTCTGCCAAATTGTGATATAGCGAAATGCCCAAATTCACCACCTGTAAGAGATCTAGAAGTCACTCGTGACTTGTCCTCGTGCCAGGCTTGAGCAGAGGTTAGTTTGGATCCCCAGAAAAAGGAGGTCACAACGTTATTCACATGTTTGGATGCTAAAAATGTATTTAGTTCAATATGTGATTATTACTGATGTGATGCCGGGTTGTGGAATTTAAGGGAAGCTTCATTAGAAGGAGAAGTTGTTGACAGTATTTCTGACCGTTAGGTTCCCGTACACAGATAGGAGCCCGGATAAGCACATCGCTGCAGACTCTTTGCTTTACACGTGTTAACAAAAGTCCATTTTCCGTGTTGTTGGTGTTTTCCTGGAACATGGTTTCTACAACAGTATGTCTCGTGATAAGTAAACCACGTGAACCGTAAGAATTCTTTGCATGGTGATTTTTCTTGATAAAAAATGCGTGGCATTTCTATTACTATCCTGACAAGGATTACTAACGACTATTCATTTTTTGTATTCAGTTTTTGTAGTGACATGCCTTCCTCGGACTGTTAAGTCAGTGTCAGTGTTTATTCTCACCTTTTAAATTTAGTCTGGTGGGCTGAAAAAAAAGAGGCCTTCAAGAATCCTTCAACATTAGGGGTGATCCCAGATTCACAACTAACACCGGTTACAGTTTCAGGTCCTACGCTGCCTGATACATTTGATAAAAATCCATTATTATGGTTTTCTTGTTTTTGTTGCTGCTTATTTCACGTATTTCCTAATTACGGTACCTTTTGATTTGCAATGTTTGTTTTTGTAAAATAAATAGTGACAAAATGTTGTTCATCTTGAGCTACTCGGCCAAGTAAATGGTTAGACGGGGTGCGGAGCCTTTGCTTCACTGAAATGTATCAAGAGCTCAGGATTGCAAGCAGATGGGAAGTTGGGTAGCGCAGCATTTAGTTACTGTTTTGTCCCTAATTCTGGCCTAAACCTGGGTTCCAAGTATCCCTCTTCATGAGGGATGTTCTCTCTCTCTTTTTGGCCTCAAATCCATCTGCCCCCCTTTCCTCCCTCTGCCACCCTTTCCTCCCCCTGCCACCACCCTTTCCTCCCTCTGCCACCCTTTCCCCTGCCACCGCTTTCTTTCTTTTCCTGAGCTCAGAATGTTTGCTGGGTATGAGGGTATCACAGGGTTCTACAGCCCTAAAAGCCCCAATAATGTGTATAGAAACAGCAATAAATAAATAAATTGCGTAAAGAAAATACACAGTTCTTCTAAATGCCTTAATCAGTTATAGAAATAGCCTAACAATAAACCACAATATATTCTTTTGCCTTAGCAAAAAAGGAGTAACAAGTATTTCTATTATACATCATATCTTATTTAAGAAATATAGACGTTTTCTTTCTGGAAAGCACGGCTTTGTATAAATTTGGGAAACGATGTTTTCTCTTGACATAAGATAATTACTTTGAGTTTACGACGGTTATTTATTAGGTGATAATAATACTACGATTGGTTCCAAAACAATGTAGCATTACTCAGCCCATAGATATCACAGGCTTAGCTTGATGATAAAACATAAAAAATCATTTATAACGACAACGAAACAGCCGTGTGCAATATGTATACAGCTTATAAATTGTTTATGGCTGCATTTGATAAAATAATAGAAAAAAAGGCTTATTTTCAGAGTTTTATTCCTGCCCACACACCGTACTAGAAATATGGGTTGCAGAATAAGCTTAATAAACACAACTTTATTTATTTCTGCTGATAAAAATGTATTTCTTGTAACATAAGTCAAAAAATGTTTACTCCGTAGTACACTATGTCTCCCTTGTTACTCAAGGGTCTTTACATAATGTATAACGTGCAAACGGGTTGTAACTGCTGTCATATTTTACGTGTTTCTATGAATCTTTGGTTATATTAATTTGTCATTTTGTTAATACAGAAAACATCATTTTCTGTTATTTTCATTTACCTTCCACATGGTTATGGTAACTTGCCACTCATTCCCATAGCAAATTACGAAGGTCTTATTCCATTATTTGATGCTCTGAATTGGTTGTGTTTCCTTGTGATTTTGAATATTGTACTATTTTTTCCTGATACTTGGTGTTTTTTAAAGTATTATTATATTCACTTATTTTTGTAAAATGGAAAATAAATAAAACCTGGAACAACTCATATATTCCTTAGTAGTGGGGATAGTAAAACAGAAACTAAAAACATTACAATGGACGTATAGATTATAATAGTCCAAAAGACAAATAATGAAATAAAGAAACAATGGCACATATAAGTATAACCTATCCAACACACAACCTAATAATAAAAGGAAAAAGAAAGAAAGATCCATTGTGATCATAGATAGCGTGCTCTTTCCTATTGTGTGTAAGTGTAATTGCATTTAATACAATCTATACATTATGAATATATTCTAAATACCTGTAAAGTCATGATATATACATATCTATTTATATACATATATATATACTTATGCTTGGCTGGCTGCTGTGTCAGGATCTATATGGAACTAAAAAAACGACACTAGGAAGTGAGAACTATGAACTAATACAGACACTACGATGTTTGAGCAGAAGCTCCTAATGGTGTAATACCCTAAACTTATTGAGTGTACTTTAAATAAAATACAGATGTCATTACTGAGTTATGTTTTAGGCCAAAGGAGACAACGCACCAAGATAGTACATACAAAATATCTCCCTTTGTCTAAGTTTGTCAACGCCTCGATGTGTAGAGGGAACCTGCCTATCCCTCTAGATTGTAAGCTTGCGAGCCGGGCTCTCTCCACCTAATGTATCGATTTGTCTCAGTCTGTCGATTCTCGTCTTGTCAGACTCCTTGAATGTATTTATTGTATTAAGATAATAATAATAATATCCCTCTAATAGTTAAGTTGCTACAACTAGACCAAGTTTTTGTTTTCTAAAATGTAAGGGTACAACTCATTTTATTCTTGATTGTCAAATCCGACATGATTGTAAGTTGCAAAAGCACAATGGAAAATATCCCACTGGAAAGGAATGTAACTGTGATGTAAAGTAATCCACATCATCACACAGATACAATTCCTTATAATTATATGAACAAAAATGTTTTCCATAAAACATCCATTTCTGGCTTTGAATCGTTTTCCACAGAAAAATATTTCCTCTCAGATGGGAATTAGCATTGTATTGGAAGAATGCGCAGTTTGCGGAGAACGGGGACACTCGAGATTAAACCCAACGCCAAATAAAGTTGTCATATTGTAGAAATGAGAGACTAGAATCCGCTAAAGGTTTATGGGAATATTGAGTAAGACAAATGATGTCATTCTAAGCCATATTTAAATAACTTTCAGTCTGAGACATTTTAAATAGAGTAAAATGTCATAAACATTTATTCGAGTTCAGAAAACAGTAAGCAAACAGGAAAGGTTTAGATTTTGTGTCATGCTGGTTCCTCGGCTAATTGCAAATGGGTCGATATTCCCTGTACCCACTAATAATCATTCTATAAGTGATCTAAACATCAATATTCAATGTATTACGCAACTCTCGTTCATGTGTACGACCTAAATCCCTCCGTCCCTCTTCTCTCCCCTGATGTTCCTCTTCTCTAGGAGCTCAGAATGTTTGCTGGGTATGAGGGTATCGCAGGGTTCTACTGCCCTACTCTGTGTCTACTCTGCCTCTTTACATTTTCAGGCATCTGCCTCCGCAGACGTGAAAGTTTACATGCTTTTTGGCAAAATTGCCCCATTGATGCAAAATGACAAGCACTCATACCTGCTTCTGATTTACCAAACCTTAAGAGTATTGGCATTGGCTGCGAAATTGGAAAGGGCCACAGGCTCCATGGAATTAGTGCTACTGCTTATAGAGATAGCCGAACTGAATTTTGGGGGATTTGAGATGCAATTATCTCTGGTATTTGTGGCACTAAATCTCCCTTACTTTAGGAATAGAATTTATGTTCTTACTGTAATGTCCTTTTCTATCTAGCATTTATTATGTAGGTAAACGGATTAATTTGTGAGAATTCTCCGTCATTGAACCTGCTAAAATCCCCAAAATAATACTGGCTAATGATGCTGTCAATACCACCGAGAAGAGCAGGTCTTTATCCCAGGCTAGAAACCACGGCTCCCAAAGCCATAGACTATAAGGCAGCAGACAAAATGAATGCAGAATGGTCCCATTGTTTGGTAAAAGGTGCCAATGTGGATCTACTGGTGCAACACCTGCTGTAGGTATCAAGATACAACGGTAACAATTCTAGTGCAATAATGTTTGGCAACCATAAGAAGTAAATCTTCACAGGTTTAGATGTAATGTAAGGAATTGTTTTATTTACAAAGAGATTGGTAGATAAGTGGAATAGCCTCCGAGCAGAAGTGGTAGAGGTTAAAACAGTGGAGGAATTTAAACATGCATAAAGCTATCCTGAATCTGAGACGAGTACAAGCACCAATTAAGGTTTGTAAAAATGGATCTTATATACCGTCCAATAACGTGTTTTTAAGAACTAGTGCATGCAAGCCAGTTGAGTGTTCACGATCTCTTCAAATTAAACGGGAATTGCTGGACACCAACCATTGCTCTATGTCCACGCGTAGAAACAAAAAGCTTTCCAAAACCTATGGGTAATGTATCCAGCAGGTGTACAAACAGCAAAAATAGCAAAACCAGAACAAATGTAATGCACAATGTGAAATGTTTTAGGACCTTTAAAGTTTTGTCATCTATTCCCAAGCTGTAAATTTAGAAGATTAGTAACAACTTTCCCTTTTTGTTAAAAGACTAAGCGGGGAATTATGAGACATCTGGCTACAGAAAGTGGTGCAATGTCTCCCCCTAGAGGTCAAATCATATACCGCAGTGTCTGTCATCTTTAAGACCAATCTGGATGGTGCACATGCAGAAAATGAACAGAACCAGGGGCTGGCACGGGAGCTGCCTTTTTTCAGAGTGTGTTATTGCTATTCTGCATATAGCAGTTGGATTTAGATGTATGTGATGATTGGATCTTTTTTATCTGCACATTTATACGTTTCTCTTTCGGTAAATGTATTTTGGACAGGACTGGGCAGTGTACCTTTGTTTTCTGCCAGATGTATTTTTGGTGGCTGAACTTGCCCCCCGAGCTGCACTGTGATGTAGGCCAGAAAACATGGAGGTCTGAGTACACCTAGCAGCTGATTTTAGCCTAGTACTGCCTTGCTGTTTGTCTCTTAGTTTTACACCAGTAGTTTAGTCTCTCTAATCCTTAGACCTCCATGTAATAACAACAAAGCATAACACAAACATGCAGAGCAGGACGCACATTGTCACCACACACTGGACAAGGTATCATAGTAAGGGAATCCTATCAGTGTGTGCTTTGACGCGTCTAATAATGCGCTTTACCACCCTAAGCTTAGTTTTATATTTGCTCCCATCTTCTTCATTTTGAGTCTGATTATATATCTCAAAAGCTCACTTTTCCTTTCAGTCTTACTAACAAGTTTAATACAAAGTTCTTCTGCCATCTCTTAAATAACTCCATCTCACCTGGACTCCAGCTAAAAATGTTCAGACCCATGGGCGTAGGAACCGGGCGGGACGGGGGGGACAGATCCCCCCCAGTAACTCATGTGGGGGGGACCGATCATTAAGAAATCCCCCCCAGGGCCCCATCACGGAACCCCCCCCCATAGAAAACGCTGTGCAGGAGGAAGACTAGATGGATACGCAGAAGTCGTTTTTCAGCACCGCTCGCGTTCAGTCCTTCTGTCTCCTCTGCTCCCTGCCGCCACCCGCCTCAACACTGCCCCGACTGCAGTGGCGGGAGCGTGAGGCGTCTGTCTCGGTGCCGGCGCTTCACGCTGAGCGCCGGCATATGACGTCATGTGCCGGCGCTCATCAGTGAAGCCGTGAGAGAGAGGACTCACGCTCCCACCACAGGACTGCAGGGTAAGTGAACTACAAAGATAGCTAGTGAGAAGGGGGGT